>JBBPCV010576311.1:0-11431 GCA_037974505.1 Plocamopherus tilesii
TTGGTTTTTGTCTGTTTGTTTGTTTGTTGCTGTTTTTGTTGTTGTTTTGTTTTGTTGTTTTTTTTTTGTCTATTTTGCCTGTTTACTAGTGTAGTATCCTGTTTATATTTAGGGATGCCACATGGTTAGTACTTCAGGAGGTTTTAGAATCTGTTTAAATAAAAAAAAAAAAAGAAAGAAAGAAAATGCGAAGCTTTTTAGGGCATATCCACTAAAGCATGATTTATAGGCTTTAGGGCAACCTCTTGTCAGGCCATTGCCATCTACAACTTTGTCTCAACTTCCAATGGGCAACCAAAGTAGCAGTCATGTACCAGGAGCATCATTCTAGCATACTGGCATGATCTTCCTGAACATTGTAGTCATGCTGCACTCCTTGTTACATCTAAGTCAAATAATACAAAGATAAAATGATAGATTTTTAATGTTTCGGTTCACAATCTGTTTGGTTTCACAGTCTCTTAGGTTTTTTTTCAATTTCTTGGGTTTCACAATCACTTTGGTTTTACAGGTGCCGTGTCCTGATGGTCACTGGAAGCAAGGCTTCCTTCAACCACACCGTGCATAACTTGTTCACACGTATGAGGGAAAAATTGGATAAGAAAGACTGTGAGATCTTGGAGGTGGATGGCGTTGCAAATGTCCTAGAAGAAAGGGTAAGAATTGATTTCAATAAGGACATCTCTTATTCCCACTAGTAATGGAAAAAAAATATTTTTAAAAAACCCAACAAAAGCAATGATCCAGTCAGCTCAAGATGATTTGTTGGTTATATGACATACTTCTTGATGAACATACAATTTCTGGATAGGAATTCTTAAAATACTCATTAAAATACCTATCTTGACAGATTGATGCAAAAATGATTTGCTCAAAAAACAACATTTACAATATTTAGTGCAATAACAGCAGACTTACAGCCATTGAAGGATAACCAGGACTCTTAATCAAAATGTTTTATTCACACAATATTATGTGACAGTACCATCTGATGGCTACACATCAGGTAACACAAAACTAAACATGTCCAAATTGCAGTGGATATCCCTCAAAGAACAAAGAGCTAGAAATAAGGTTACCATCCTTTTCAAAGCACTTATTGGCCAAGCAGCATTACCACTTAAAAAACTCAAAATGAAAAATAGCCATACGAAACCTGGTGCTCAAAGATTTACATTACCATCTTCAAATATGGATAGTCATTTGTATTCATACTTCCCCTGGTACTTTCAGATTAGGGAATAAATTACCAATCAATATGATAAACTACCACACCAAAGATACTGACGATTTTAAACAGAAATTTGAATGTGTACAACAGTGACATCTAAATAATAGTAATTTAATTAATTTTCAGGGCGTTGACATGAATATTTCGTTCACTGAGCTTGTTAGTTTATCATGAAGAAGAAGAAAGGGAAAGGCTAAATAGTTACCTCTAAGGAAATAGCTATAAACAGATGCTGATAAATCATGTTAGAAGGGTTACAATTAAGGAAATAGCTATAAACAGATGCTGATAAATCATGTTTGAAGAAGGGTAAGGAAAAATGTATCAATTTTTAACTCGTATAAGAATCAAAGAGATGGAGAGAGCAACAAGACTTTAACTGAATAACCACAGAGGATTATTTGTTTTCTTTCCAGCCTGAGAGGTTCGCTGAAAGTTTGCTGTACTTCCTCCAAGGAATGGGCTTAGGTGAATGTTTGAATTATTGTTTAAAATCAAACCTTGTTTTTTTTTTGTTTTTTTTTTTCAGTAGATCTAATGCAATATACAAATTTATTTTGTTTTAGTCTATTTAGTTTGAAATTGAATGAAAAAAATTATTGAGTAATTGTATTTTTAGGGGAAGTTATAAGTTAACAGTTATTATTCATCAAAGTTCAAAAAAGAAAAAAAAATTGTTATTTTTGTTTTGTTTTTAAGTTGGTCGAGGGTGCATTCTTTCTTTGTTTTATTTTCTTTCACTGGTCTTATCTTTGATGCTTTCTTTGTTTATTTTCAAACTAATCTGTCTAATCTTCTGTGAACTTATACCATAAGCATTTTTCAATGTCTTAAAAACCTAAGTCCACACTAAATCAAAATGTACATTATCTGCTTTTTGTAATGTGATAAGAAATAAATACCACTTGGTAAATGTTGAGGCTCATCGAGGCTGGAAATTCTATTATCCATTTAATTGAAATGTTTTTATCATTTGGTTTCAGTTGGCGGTGTGCCCATGCCAAGAGTTCAAAGGTCATCATCTATTGACAGCACAGGCACTCCTCCTGGTCGAACCCGATCAATGTCGATGGAAGAAGCTGACATGCCTCGGGGCATTTATTGCACGAGCCCGCCCAAGTTTGGCTCTCCAACAAAGACGGGAGCAGAAGGTCTTTCAACGAGCCCTGCCAAGAGTTAAGCAGTCAACTTTATTATTTTAGGGGTGAAGCTGAGTCATATGTTGATTGGGCTTTTTTATGGTTTTTTGTTTGTTTGTACGTCAGCATAAAAAGTTAGAAATCATTTAATCTAGATCTGTGTGACTTATACATGTACTTTGTTTCCTGGTGGGAGATTTGTATGCTATGTATCGCAATAAGATAGGCACAAGGGAAGGGAATTCTTATTTTGAATGCATTTACCACATAATAAAAAATAGATAAGAACAAAAAAAGAATAAACAAAACAAACAAAAAATAAAAAAGGTTGAATAAAAAGAAGAAGTTACATGAAAATATATATCATCCAACTTCAGTCATGGCTGTCAATAGTTCTTATTAAATAAGTAATTGACATTAAGTTTTTCATCCAAGACATTTTTTATTGATTGATATAAATTTTTTTAAAAATGAGAGAAAAAAGAAAGAATATGATAATAAGACAATACAGTTTTAAATTTCAAGTCACTTCTACTCAGTGCAAAATATTTTAGTATATAAGTTCATTCTCCCTTTCATTCTCCCTTTTTGTATTCAATAACTTGTGGGAGTCTTCATGTGTCATCTAAAAATATTACATGGATATCAATATACACACACTTAAAAAAAAAAGCAAATATGGTATATATTTCCAATTCATTTATATATAACAAGGCTGTTGTCACATATAGTGACTATAATCAAGCAAAGGGAAATTAACAGCAGAAGTGTTAATATTGATGTTTTAAGTAAGACTTTTTTTTATTACCACAACTATTGAAAGTGACTAATTATGTGGTGTGACACACTTCCATACATGGGATGCATCCTAGAAAGTTAATTCCATTGTCAATTCAATAGTCGTGATAGGTTACCAATAATTGTTTATTCTTTGTATGATTTCAAAAATGGATATCCGTATTGCATGCCAACTGTGTAAATGGATTTCTAGGATAACAGGTATGAATATATAGTTTCTTACTTAAACCTAAGAAACGAGGTATGAAAATTATGCCCTTTCAAGGAGTGAAAGAAAAAATCTCAGAAATTTTTAATACGGTAAAAAGCTGTTATGCCTAGCAGAGTGAAACGTATAATAATTATATGCAAAGAAAATTTTTAAAGTGTTGCCATAAGGTTTATTGTTATTTTTATCAAAAGTGGAGAAAAGACTATCATTTAAAAAAAAAAAAAGTATGATAAGACTTAGATGGTGAATGAATTGATTTGTCGATATTCATATTTCGAATTTGATAACTTCTTGAACATATTGCATTGTCTAAGTAGGACGTTCAGGAACAGTTTACATCAATTCCAGCATTGTGTCTAAAGATAATCTGTTTACCATATCCTTTCTACTGCATTGAAAGAAAATTTAATGTAGAACATTTATATTAAAAGACAGATATGACTGTATTGTCATCTGTTATTCTCATTATCAATATTATGTCTTATTTTGGTTTATGATGTGGTCACAAAAACAATACCTGTGTGACGACCAAGCTCTATGCACAACTTGATTTTATGTGAAGTCAGGACATGAACATTGTTTCAATGTTACTTGATAGTCTTAGCACCCTCAAGTTCCCTTGTTGGAGTGACTGGAATAGATGTAGGGTTCCAATTGATATTTTTGCAATGAATTCCTCAGTTTTATTCATCCCTGTGCATTTATTGTTTTGTCGTATAATTTTTATTTCAATGTTTCACTCTGTTGTCATAATGTGCTTGTTTTTATTTCATCGTTTTTGTCATGTATTTGTTGCTCAAGTGACTCTTAAAGCAATAAATTAAAATACTTCCCTTTCTCATCCAGTTTTCTGGCTTTCTGTAGAGAGTCCATTAGCTCTATTGCTTATCTTGTGTATTGATATATATCATGTTGGTAGAGTTTTTTCTCAATCAGCTCATCAATAAAAGGCTCAATAGTTTTCACGATTATACAAAATTGTCAGGTTGACTGTTTTCTTGTTGATCTGCTAGGCATGCCACAAATGGAAGGCATTTTTTCCTCATTTCTTTTTGAATCAGGCTTTAAACTTAAAATTAAATTGTGACATTCAAACATTGACTTTTCAAGCAACCTTTTCACATTTATCTTTCTGTTCCTTTCCTTGGTGGTGGTCGATAAGGTGTCTTTCTGTTTGTTGTTGTTATTTTTTCAAATAATTTTTTTGACACTTTATGATTCTCAAATAGAGTTGATTATAGGAGTTGATTATTTTTAACTTTATTTTATTTACTGCAGGGCATTTATTCATGAAAGCTCAAAAAGATACAACAATATATTTTAACACCTTTTAAAATGATGGCCGACTGTTGTAGAATCAAAATGCATCCTTCACTCCTTCCACTAAAAATGAGTATATAATATAATATATATAATATATAAAATATAATTACTTTTCATTCTCTCCATGCAACCTTAAAGGGAAGTCACTTTTATCTGTTGAAGGTAGACATTTTTTCCTGCTCAGGATGAAAATAGGCCTACTTGATTACATTGTTTCTGATATGATAGGAATTAGCTCCCTTTGTTCCTGTCGATCATCCACCGCACCTGGTTTCCGCCCCTTACCTCTAGTGCCTAGCAAACTTTGCTGGTTCATTTGTTTTATCATTCAAGGTGATTGGAAGCAAATGAAAGGTGGATTGATGATTTCTATATTTTTTGTCACACCGATGATTTATTTCAGTATCTCTTCCTGTAGGTCGCTATCATATTATATAATTACATATATATATATATATATTATAATACCAACTCTGTTCTATGTTAGACTGCCTCATGGCTAGGAAGTACTTCTTCTTTGCCAGTGTTACCATGGATCATATGGTTTCGATGAATTTTTTTCAAATATGCACAGCGTCTTCAATATGATGATTATTGTTGGTGATACAAAAATTTGATAACTGTTGTCATTGAATGTCTTTATTTTTTAATTTTGTTTTTCATTATAATGTAACCCAGAAGTCCTAACTGTATAAGTTCTGAATGAGATTGTATAATCACAGATGTGTCTGCATCTTCTTCTTAATTTGTTTCATTTTGGATCCATAGAGTTTTATTCCTTCTGACTGTAGACACCCTGGATTTCTTTGCTATTTTTGCTTACTCAATTTGTTTATTGGGCTGAAACAGATATATTTAAATTTCCATCTTCATTTATTTCTTGTTCCAATGGTAAACATGTATGTTTGCTTTTTCATTTTCTTCCTGATTATTTTATTAATTTTTTTTTTTACAATTTAAAAATAATTAATTTAAAACCTTCACTTACATAAAACAAACAAACAAATAATAAAAAAATAAAACAATAAAAACAAAGCAAACAATACCACACCGTTATGTTTTTCCCCATCAAAATTTTTTTTATGGTTTTTGTTATGCTTTTTTTTTTCTTTCTCAACACTCTTGTGATAAACATCTGGCCTTGATTCGAAAGATTAAGAAAGAGAATTGCAATAGTGTTGGTTGTATCCCTTTCCTTTGTTGTGTGAGTATCCTTTTTTGTTAGAAATTATTTATCATTCCATGTAAATTTGTCGCTGATGTTTAAATTTAATTTCAAGTCTTCTCTAGCGGTATGGTATTCATCATGTGAAAGTGATCCAATGATTGTGTGTGAAAGGGTAGCCAGTTAAATACAATTTAATGATGTAGCCTTTGACTGTATCCATTTGTCATCCTTACTTTAGATTGACTTCTCTCTAATATGCAAGAAGTATGTATACCCATTCTTTTGAAAAGAAAATGTTATTATAAATTGTAGGTTTAATGAAACCTAGTCAAAGGGCAGTTCCATTAAGTATTAGGGGTTTCAAATTTCAATCGGTCCTCGAGCACAGCTATTGATTTCCATTTTTTTTCTCCTAATTTTGATTGAGAATGCCAGTTTGGATTTCAAAAGATTCTGGTGTGCTCTTTCTATTGTCTCTTTCTTTAGTTATGCTTAAGTAGTAATATGTTAAATAGAGGATTAGGTATTAGGTTTAATGTTAAATACTTTTAACTTTTATGCCAGTAAACATCAGGAGTCCCATAAATAAATAAATGATGTCAGTTGGAAAAAAAACAAAAAATAATCAAAACAAAACAAACCCCCAAGTTAAGAAAAAAAAAAGCCAAAACAAAACAAAATCTGCTATAGTTACACATTATGTAGGACATGGAGTATAATTATTATTTTTCAAACTTTATTAAACTGGAAAGAACTTGAAATCTGAAATTAGTGAGAATCTATTCTTTCCAATATACCTTGTCAACAATCACTGTTTTGAAAAATACCCTCTTCACAAGAAAAAAAAAGTAAAACAGAATCAAATCCAACATCAACAAGTAATCTGGTATATATAAAACAATGAAAATGCATCCAGAGAAATCATTTGAACAAGAAATTCAGAAAAAATGTGTATTATTTAATGTCTTTTTTATCAAATAATTTTGGATGAGAGGGCTCATACCATTCAATATATATACAAGTACATGTAATGTAAACATATACAGTGGAGTTCAATGATGAATTCACAAATTGATGTATTTTTAATGGTGAAGTCAGGTATTTCATAAGCTATGTAAACATGAAAGATAGAGACTCGACTGAACTGCTCAATTACTGTGAAAGTTGGAAATTTGACTTTAAAGTTTAAGAAACACATTCTCTACTTAAGCTGCACCCTGTGTGAAAATTCAACAGAAAATTTAATCCCTGAAGTTTTAATTTAAAACACCCCCCTCCCACCCCCCACAAAAAAAAAGAAAACAAAAAGTACAACAAAAACCAACAACATAGAAAACAAAATAACATAGCAAAAACTAACAAAAACCAACAACAACAAAAAAACAAAAAACAACCCCCCTCCCCCCCCAAAAAAAAACCCAACAACAACAACAAAACAAACAAAAAAACCCAACAAAAACAAACAAACCACAAGCAATAATAAAAAAAAAAAAGAAAAGACCCAAACAAAAAACAAACGCTCAACAACAAATCAATCATTCCTTATCAATGTTACATACATGCAGAAATCAAATAATGAAATATTTGGTCATAAATGTCAGAGCTTCCAGATACATATTGATATTTGAAAGATTACACAAGTTGCAGTTGCACATTTACATGATAGATTAAAATGACTTGGAAATAACAATACAGGGTCTATTGAGTATGATTCACTATAATGACTGAACAATTTTCACTTTCACATTTTTTTCTACATTGCAACAAATGAAACACAAAATGCATTCTACTTTTCTTATCATAATAATGCAGTCTGAACAATTATGCAAACCAGAAAAATTTAAAGCAGAATAATACCAATAAACAAAATAAAATAAATCTGTGGCTTTAAGTTAGAGTTGACCTGAGAAAAAAAATGCTCCTGATAGATGACACTGGTGACTTTGAACTTTAACGGCATGAGAGGACAAAGCTAATTCATATGAACAATTCATCAGGAACTTTGGCTTATAAATGTAGACAATAACTGTGATCACAGAGTACACTATTTGCACCATGGTCTCTGAGAGATTAAACATGATAAAAAAAACCCAGACATCTTGATTTTTACAAATATTAGGCGATGAATGAAACCTGAAAAATATAAAATATCCACTAACCCTCCACTTTTCCCCTTTTTCAGATATACAGATGAGGGTGAAAGAAAATAGAAAGGCAAATGAAATAAAAAGTGACTGAAAAGTAAAAGAAACGTCACCCAGAACCAGACAAGGAAAATATGCTCACAGAATAAGGGTTGAAAAATTCAAACAATTTACTGCGAAATAGTGTCTTGTATCAAAACTTGCAACAATTTGAAATTATTCATTCAAAGGAGGCAGATTGAAATATGGACACATGAATAAATCAGCCGTCAGATAAAATTAGTACACATTCTTGTTACCAGGCAATTAACTATATAAAATGTACAAAATAAAGACAATAGCTGCCAATGTATAGGTTTTATGAAAGAAAAAATGACAAACAAGATAACTGTAACAGGATTTGAAAACAAAAGTATAGATCAATACCTAAACCTTATTTCTACTCAGCCTTTGAAAAAAAAAAGAAAACCCAACATTTTACAAAGTAATCTCTCTCTCTCTCTCTCTCTCACACACACACACACAAACACCATTTATTGATCACAAATTAAAACTAAACCATTTCCTTCTTCATAATAATTCAACTGATGCAGTTGGACTAAATAGGTACTTTTGTACATTTGGTCATTTAACCAGTATGAAATGAAGAATGCAAATGCCTTCACTCTTAAGTTTTTGCCAGACCCTATAAATGGATCAATAGAAATGAATTATCTTTATCAAGGTTTAAGGTAACAAGAGGGGACAGCATTTTCATAGCAAATAAATGTCAAAGGAATGTGAACACATAAATATCTTATACAACACTTAAAGGGGCAGAAATGACAGCAGCATCGATCCTGTGTTTGCTGGGACACAGAGAAGGGCAACTTTGTACATACCAGTTTCAATCAAAATTCTGTCCCCAAGTATACATGTATAGAACATTTAATTTTTCCCGGTGATTGTAAGTAAAAGTAAGTCAAACTGACCATATCTCATTACAATGAAGTATTAACATTTAATTTTTTTTTTTTAAATAAATAACTATATACCCACATATCAAGCATTTAAAAAGGTTCTCATTGCTCTGTATTAGTATTATTTATATTTTGAAAGAATAAAACATATCAAAACAGGATTTCTGTCATAAATCCATTCGAGTTTGCGCCTTAACTGATCTAACTTCTTCCCAACTTTGGCAACGAGATAGGTAGAAACTGTGGAAATGATTGTCATATGAGAAAATATGAAACCTGAACAGTCTGATGGAAAAGTAATGGAAAGAAGAGAGAAACACCATACTTCAGAATAATACAACCTTCACTATTATTGTGTTTGGAACATTGGTCTTTTAAGGCTCGAAATAAAACCCTCCTCTCTATCTTTTTCTTTCTTTTTAAAAAAAAAAAAAAATACATTCACAACTCTAAAAGCTGAGAGAGATCCCCTTCTGCTACATAAAAATATTTCTGAGATAAATCAGTACAAAATGTTTTTCAAATAATGAAGCATGGGGACACCAAACAAAACTACTGAAGATTCATCATCAAAAAATGATCAAATCCAAGCCAATTAGGACTTCAAACCAATTTGAATGACAGGTACTGCATAAAGTATGTAAAGAAAACAATAATCATAAATAATGGTTTAATCTGATAGCCATAATATCTCTATATAACTTCTTTCTGTCCACATTTTCTTCTTCAAAATGAGGTTCAAAAGCTGCCTACTCATATCTTTATTAAATTGAAATAATTACATAGTTTATGAAATGAAACATTAATATGCATGCCATATACTATAAACTAAGGATTAAATTTACACACATTATTCACTGTACACAAGAATATAATCCATTACTATAATATAAACATCCATAGATCTGAAATATTTCATAAAAATAATATAGGGTATAGGTGTTACTGGCCTTTGGTGAAAAGGGAGAGATGAAAGTGGTTTAAGATGAATATGAAACCATTATTTACAATTCATCATGATCCTTCTATATTAGTTAAAATTATTGATATGCAAGCTTATATTTGTAATCAAATGCAGGAACATGTTTCAACAGAAAACAGCAATTTTTCCAGTGAAACTTTGTAATGAAAATAAGTCCATACTGGTCGGTTACTCTTATAATCATATAGATTTTATATATATATTATTTACATGCAAAGGTAGTGGGTTAGATCAAACTCTTGGCAATGGGGAATAATTAAAAAAAAAAGAAAGGAAGAAAGATAGACAGATCCTGTTGTCCTCTCGGTTAAAGTTCAAGCACTTACTATATGTGGTGGTCAATAAATCAAGATATCATGTCTCATGACCTCATTTATGCAAATTTTTAAAATTTAAGATCACATGGCAGTGATAAGGCTGATCTGTTGTGTAAAAAAAGAAAAAAAAAAAAGAAAGAAAAGAAAACGAAATTAAAAAAGAAAGAAAAGAAAACAAAATTAAAAACAAATACAATTGATGGATACCTCAAAATCCAATGATTTATGGAAAGACAGTATCTAAGATGGTTATTACAGAGTCACTGGCAAACATGCAAAATATCAGCCCAAGGCTATTTTGACATACAAATTTTGATTTTACACACTTTTACATAGACCTTCCAGCTCATTTAAGGATTAAATTTTAACTTGCCACATTGGTTTTTTAATGCTATCAGAGAAAAACTCCAAAAGACCTCAAAGATTTTATTGGCATCAAAATGCCAAAAAAATAAAAATCTATGGTCATCCAGGGATGCACTAGTTTTGAAAGTAGATGAAAGATTTTTTTCCTTTTCTGGCCACTCAATTTGGTAGAATCTGCCTATCAAGGTCAGAAATTCATGATCTCTGGGAGTTTAAAAGATGACTGAAAACCTATACTATAAATAACAATGAACTGCAATTTGGTTGGGTTGATCCACTGTAATTGTATGCTCTGTCTTATTTTTGTGATGTAATGTAGTGACAAACTAGAGGCCTATCGTTGTAAAGCACCTAGAGCTCATAGTACAAAAGGTGCTGGCACTCTGGTAAGTGTATATTAACTTATGTACATTACCTCTTGATGCAATATCTTCATAAGTATCATAAGGCACCTGTTCAAAATGTGATGGTAGAGTTGACAATAAATGACACCAGGAAGAAAGGAGATGATAGGCAAGGATACCAGCATTTACTGACATCTAAATAAATGTAAACTTTTGTTCTCTGTTCAGGATGATGAAAATACAAGGGTGTGAAACAGATAAAACAATGACCATTGCTTAAAGGAGCAGACCAGTATACTAGATTTAAATGCTATTGTCCCCCTCGCATGCCAAATAGTTTCTAAAAATGATTCCATCCAGGTTTAAAAACGAAACCAAAATAAAAAGGGGGGGGGGGGGGGGGGGGGGGGGGGGGGGGGGGGGGGGGGGGGGGGGGGGGGGGGGGGGGG
>JBBPCV010577422.1:5000-16676 GCA_037974505.1 Plocamopherus tilesii
CTAAACTTTCGCATTAACTAAATTTATTTGCGATAGTAAGTGTACAATAAGGAGGTTCAAGCATCATCTTTCACCTTCCTACATCATTTTATTTCCCAACTCTTTTCAGTTTGGACAAACGACTACACTAAAATAAATACAGTGATTAGCAAGGGGTCAGGCATTGTGGTGGTATTGTGGGCAAAAGAAAATGAAAATCTACCAACACTGAGCCACGGGAAATCAGACGATCTGTAAAAAGCAAAAAAGTGATAGCAAGGAAAAATGGGGTGGAAATGATGGCAGACTGAATTTCTTCAGGAATTTTACTTTACAGGTTTGATCAAATGAATGATTTAACAATTGTGTTCTCACACAAGAATCCTGTTATTGCAGACTACTACTTCAATTTCATAGCTGAAAAGACAATTCATTTCCTGGTTTTGTCATGTTGATGTGATAACATTTTTTACCCTATTAATCACCACAATTCTTCCTGGAGTGAGGTATACTAGTCTGAGTCAGTCAACTAATTATGAAGTAGAAAAATGGAACAAGCCAGAATGAAATAAACTTTAAAGAATACAGATAAAGAAAAATGAAAAAAAGAAAAGAAAATAGATCACCAGCTCTGCCTGAATGACTAGCATTTTCATTGGTTTCTTTTCTGTAAGGAATTGAGGTAGTTTTAGAAAACATTACATAACCTGGTGTACTGAAAAGAAACAATCCATAAATGTTTCATATTTCACAAGGACATTTTGTTGATTAGATATACAAGCAACATCCCAACTACTGCTTTAAAGAGTTGCCATGTTCCTAACTAAATCCACAACAACAGAATAGTGCTTTCAAATAGAACAGATAAAGACTTGTTTTGGTACAGATCAAAACAATACTTAGTACAGATAATGCAAAGGCAATTTTCTTAAGCATAAAATTCTCAAAAAGTGGTCTAAGCCATTTTTTAAATCTGTAACAATTTTGTTTTTTAAACAAATAGCTTATGTTGATAAAAATGAAGTTCTAACCTCTACTTTTCTGTTTCTGTCACACTAAGAAAGAAAGGAAATGCATGTAATATGCATGCCAACATTGAGTCATAGTCAGGTAATAGACTACTACAAATCACAATCACGAGTGCAAGGCCACATAAAGAATAAAGAAAGAAAAAAAAACACACACACAATGAGCTTGTCAACAATTTACTAATCTCATCACAAAATTGGAAGATTCAGTAACATTCATCTAATTTGTGTGAGGAAAACAAAAAGAATCAAATTTATTTCTATCAAAGATTGGATTTGTCAAAATTCAAGACCACCAGAACGAAAGATTTTCAGGTTATACTGATGATGATAATAGAAAGGCCTGATTACAAAAATGGTTGAAAAACTTGAAAATGATTTGGAAAAAAATATATGATGTATTATTATTATTATTATTATTATTGTATATCATGGTGGCAAGGAGAGACTTTCAAAAACAAAGCATTTCATTTTCAAACAAAATTTAATTTGTCTGGAAATTTAGATGCTGATATTCAATGGCAAAGTTTTCTTGATTATTTGCATAAAAATATAGAAAAACATATCAGACCAAACTCATAAAACCACTTCTAAAAGAAGTTCCTCTATTTTGTGACATACTGACACTCTAAGATGAAGGTTGAGGATAATAGAGAAGTAAAGATTCAGACAAGATACCAAACACTTTGTGGCCTTTCCTGTTTGGAGATATCTTAAGGTATTCTTTCAAAACTTTTTGACGACTATGCTAGATTCGAGAAATGAAAAGCTGAAAGCTGAAAACCGAATATTCACTTTCAGAGGCGTCATGGATAAACATTTTCATTTCTCATAAAATTAAATGTTATTCCCCTTAGAATATACCAATTCCTAACGCTTTTTAAATGTCAAACAGAAATTCTAAGTTTATTATCAATGCCCCATACAGTGATACAGATTCCTAAGAAGTGACTTCTAATATCTTAGAACGTGGGTTGCCATGACACTTTCATACCCCAATTTTGAAAAACAAAGACATCATGCTGAGACAAAAATTAGCTAAAAAGGAAAGAACATACATCCAAGAAGAATACATATCCAAAGACAAAATCTCTTTAATCCTTTTCATCTCACAAAAATGCACATCATGGTAATCCTAGTGAAATGTAATCATTAATTATTCCTGCATCAATGCTTGTAACAGGAAAATCAACGACAACAATTATCAAATAAAATAAAACAAAAACATCCCTTTACCCCAGCCAAAAATAAACATCTTTTCACACTAGTCAATCTGATCAGTGTGGTAAAGTATCAGTGCTGTAATAGCTTCAACAAAAAGCTTTTTTTTTTTTACTTCTAGGTTTGAGGTATTGGCAATCATCCCTGACACAATGTCTCTTTCCAACTTTGGATGAACAAGGAAAGAACAGGGCTTTAAGAATTCTTGCACTAGTCACCATGACCCCTCAATCTTCTAATCAATAATACTACATCCATGATGGTACTTGAAAAGGAAAAAGAAAATATAGTGAAAATCTGAAAGAATGTCATTGACAGGAGGGTTGTGTCAGATGAAATCATTATCCCCAAATGTTTACTCTACTTTGACATTCTATTACATTACATTAAAGTAAGTCATGATGGCAAAGGCTTAATAAAAGCATCCCTCCTTTCATTGATTGTAACGTTTGTCAAAATAAAAAACGACTTGTATCGAAACCTTAATTTGTTGTCCATGTTGACGATGATGTTTATCATACAGCTGGCATGTATCTAGTCCAAGTGATATTGATATCAGATCTTTTATATATATACACACAATACTGATATGTGTCATGTGTAATTCAATCTAACTTGGATCAATCACCATGAAAGAATAAAACCAGGAGCTGATTTGACTTTAAATGACACCAGAAGTGAGGGTCTGGCATTTTCAAGAATCAAGCAAGTTCGAATCCATCAATACCATAAACCATATCTAAAATTTCAACCCAATGTATTCATTATATAGCAAGCCAGACATTGTTCAACTCTTTTGCATGATCATTATGAACTTTCACCAAGCATGGATATTGTGTGTGATACAATAACGGGAAGTTAAACAAGTCATATTGGATGTTGGACAAACCAGGATGATCTTGCATTGATTATGATTTACTTGTACTTACAAGCTAATCAAGAATACATTAAGTATGGTGGTAAATGAAAGAAACTGCTCTCCCTCAACGGATGAGGAGTCCTACTTGTAGTGAAGGATAAAATGATGCCTAGCATTCAAGGCTCACCAAAAAAGAGCAGGTCATTCATCCCTGGTAAAAATAACGAGCTATGCGGGGAGTCTGGCAAGGCCAAGGGAGGCCCTTTTGCCGTAACCTATAGCTTCAAGACAGCCATTCTAACGGAGAGTTGGAAGACCAGCCTACATCCAGTTTGGATGGGATGAGGGATACGGGTAATAGCTGGACGAGTTTCACCTCTTCTTGAATTTCTTGGGAGCATCCGAGCCTGTCCAATCAGGATCTGTGTTATCCACCCCACTTTTTCTACTTTTACCCTTGCGAGACATATCACCCGGAGAAAACCACTCGGGATCATTAGGATCATCCCCTACAGAGGACGACACTGATTCATTGCTGGGCAGAGGAGACGCTGCTCTGCTTTCCACTCTTGATGCTGATCCTTCATCCATATTGTCAGACACACATCCAACGTAGACTTTTCCAGATGGTTCAGCTAAAGGTCTTGTCACCCGCTGGTGTACAGGCTCACAATTAGGAGGGGCATCGCTTTGCATCTGCTGAAATTCTTCTTCAGACAAGGGAAAATTCCTCCTTGGCCACGGTTCAATGTTGTTAATCTCCAACAACGGAGAGTGAATATCTTCATAACCTGAGCTTGTTCTTTCCCTTCGACAAGAGGAAATAGTCCGTCTCCTTCCTGATGATTCAGGAGACTCTTCCAAATAGGCAAACAAATATGATGGCAAACTGATGAGAGAAAAAAAAAAGAAGCAAAACAGAATTAAGAGTGGGAAGTAGACAGGACAAGCCCAAAAGATAATGTATGTGATTATTAGTAACTAAAGTGGTCTTCATTTAAGATGACTGCTTTTAACACAAATCTCAAAGGAAATATTACACTTGTTATAAATATGTGGACACATTTAAAATGGAAATCTGGATTTAAGGCTTCGTAAGATTTGAGAAAGATGTGATCCTAACATTGAGCCACACTAATAAATGGGATGCTAGTATACCTATAACTGGAGATTGACTTGAAAGTCGGATCATGATGAAAACTACAATGGTTTTGATGATAATACAGATGATTTTCCTCATAATACAATAAATATTGAGTCATAATAAATACAACATTTGTGTCTTCTTTTAGTTGCAAATAAATATTTGTTGTAGGAATGATCCTGTTGATGTATATTAATTTCCTGATTATTTTTTTTTTTTAAGTATATCTGAGGTTGTAGGTTACGTCCCTTTTCTTAGGCACACTGTTTTCAAAAAGTAATGTGTAGTTGGGACTGAGTCAAGTTGAAAAAATTTTGAAAACCCCTCTTGGTCACCTCCTTCGATATTCTGATCCATTCAAAACCACTTCCTTCATGTATACAAACGTTTGATAAATACAAGCATTTTGAGATATTATATACATAAGTTTTTGTTTGCTTTTATGTCATGACAACCCTACAGTTGAGTCTTTTAATTTTCCCCTTGTTAGAAGGCTAGCCCACAGTTTTAACACCCATCCTCACATTATGGTTGGGTCAAAGGCCTCCCTAGCCTAATTTAAGTTTAGTATAATGATTAAATATAGGTTAGGCTACCATTGTTCTAGTTGTTTATGTAGATCTTTACAGGAATTCTCCTTTAATCTCTAGACCACCTAAAAACACTGTTCTTAAGAGAAACCTTTTCTTCTAAAGTTATATGATCTTATAATAGACAGTGTTTCCTAGTCCTTGTGCGTCGACAATTATCAAAATTTCAAAACTCAAAACAAACTATGTGCCCCTTGACTCAAAATAATGGAAGAGGTTCACAAGAAATAGTTTCCAATGACTGATAAATCAATACTTCAAAGTTAACAGGTGAAGGTGATTTGGGAAAGGATGGACAAGAATGAATGGAGTAGTTTTGATTTTAGGTAGGCTTATGTCATTAAATCTTAAGCAATTTGCATGCACTTCTGTTGAAACAAACTCAAAATAATATGAAATAATTTTTTTTTTAAAGAAAAAGTCAAGCTTGATTTCTGAAAAACATTATCTTGCTTTTAATTCTATAAGGATTTTTTTTAAACCACCACTATTATTTAATATTAAATTTGGTCTCCAAGGAAAAATATTGATTTCATGCTGTTAACGGCAGAGGATTCTTTGTACCTTTTATTCAATGATGGAGTCTCTGCAGGCTTTTCCTCTGTTCTTCCGGTCGGTGTCTCGTTTCCATCCACAGTCTCCTGTCCTTCAACTTTTGAAGCCACAGAATCTTTGTCTGTTATCGGGATGAAAGCATCAGAACGTGCCCTATGTCGCCTGGCTGGTGGGTACTGAAGGAAGTTCCTAAATCTTTTCTTTTCTTCTTGCTCTGGTATAGAATGTCTGGCCGCAAACTTGTCATCACAAAGATCCTCCATCTGAAATACAACCAAACAATTCTGAAAATTCAAACCACACAGAAAACACCTCATTTTTCAGGATAACAACAAGATAACAAAAAAATACCAATTGCCTTAAGACTGTCAAAAGTAGAGTAGTTATTACCTATCACATCAAAGAACATGTATTATTAAAAAAACAAAAAATTACCACAGGGCCACCAAGATTAATGCAATTATATAAATCTTATAAAGTTAAAGGCTCATGAAAGTATGGCCTTTCTATGTACTCCTTTGATTCAGACTCTTGACGCCAGAAAAACCATGACGTTTATCATCATGTACAATTACAGAGTAAGTTGTGAATTCAAGAATAATTAAAAGGGGTTCACAAGCATACAACAAAGACAGTCATTATGTTTAAAAATGGATCAAACCACCTGCCACAACAAAGATTTCCAAATTCAAACAGAAATGAGAACACTTATTCATAATCACTTTGGCAGTACTTAATGTATTGATTTCAAAATAGAGCTTTACATTACAATATGGGCCCAAATACTTAAGTATAAAAATTAGAAAATCTACCAAATAAAAGTTTTAAATTATTAAAGCGAGTCTGTGAGAACAATTCTTCACATAATGCAACCAAAGAAATCTGTGTTCTGTTTTGTTTTTTTACAAAATAAAGTTCATCATGCTGTCATTCATACAAAAGTATGTTGTTTTTCTCTAGCATGAGTCAGTGAGTGGATTTTGTATGTATTTGTCTTTTAACAGGGTGAATTAACAGACAACACACAGTGAAACACTGCATGCCAAAACTTCAAAGAGCATTTTCTAAGGACCAGTTTGACATGACTGCTTTCAATAGGGAGCGATTAATCATGTCATTCATCACTGGGTGTCTAAAACATAAAACTTTTATGGCTGTCTACCATGGATTTTATTACATCTCAAAAACTATAGACCTTTAAATATTTATCTTTAATAATCTTTCTTTCTCATTTTCAAAGTTTTTATCATTGTAATAGTGTAACTGATTATTCAATAACCCAGGTCTGTGCAGAAAAAAAGAGAAACTTTGAAAAATTTGGAGCCGACAGCAAAGAAGTTTCCTAACAACTACTTCCTAAATGAGATGATGCAAAATTACATTTAAAGAGCAAACAGTGGAAAACAATATCAAATAAATTTGATGTATATCCAGATAGACAAATAACACATGGCCTCATGTGCTTTTTAATCTTATTTAATTTGTTGCTTATTTTTCACTTTGAGCTCTCTCCTGTGGCATTCTGTTATATTAAGCACATACTAAGTATATTGCTCTCTCACCTCGTCACCCAGACTGAGCTGAACCTGTTGTTTAACTTCCAGAGAGACACCGTTGGTTTTTCCAAGGTGTTTGCTCACAGCATTCTCCAGACTTCCAATGGCCGATATCACATTTTCAACTTCTCGCCATCTGGGGGAGATAAATATATCCATTAAAATCAAAACCTTTTTCTATTAAAAAAGAAAAGAAAAAAAAAGAAGCCAGGTTGACTAAAACATACATTCGTCCATTTTCACTGAAAATGTTTATATCTGTCCAAGTAAGGTAACCAGTTAATATACATTTTTTTAGTTTTTAGTCTTAAGTCTTCAAAACAGCACAAAAACTCTGTGGTACGAAGCATTTTTGTCTGAGCACCAAAAAGTAAATCTATATAGTATTTTAAATGGCAAATCCAGAGCAAAGCCTTCAATACCAATGCAGGACAAAATGATAAAAAAATATATATAAATTAAAAGCAGAGAGAGATATGACTCCAGCAAATGTCAAAATTAAAAAGGGAGGACCATTACAGATATATTCAGACTCTATCTCATTTTCACTGATTTTTCATGCGAGTGACAATGATTTTCTATATAGGCAGAATGATTTCTCCCCAATGCAGAGCTACAAATGAAATGTGACATTTCAAGATTTTATATTTGAATGATGAATCTGAGAATGAATACTGCACAAAGAATATCGTTCAATCTGATGAGCAAATGACATGCACTGAAAACAAGTTGACTCACTTGGGAGTAACTATTTCCTTGTACTGAATTTGTTCCACACGAGTCGAAGCTGCAATGCTGTGAGGAATGACAATGTTGTTAATATCATAAGAATGATCCACTTTGCGTTTCCGTTGGCTACTACTGTGGCCATCACGCAGATCCTTGAGAGAACCACTGTGCGACAAGTGATCCCTAGACCCTGATGACACACCAACTTCTTGATCTAGATACAATTCGTCCAGGTCATCTTTTTCCTCTTCCTCTTTCCTTTTCAAGGCTTCTATGGAGAAAAATAATATGGTTGTCAAAGGTATGAATAAAATATCAATTGATAGCTGGGATACATGGACATTGCGACTCTATTTTTGAATCTCAATAACAAGTATACTAAGCATCATGAAGATTGTTTTAATAGTGATATAACAAGGTCTATTTAATTACAAAGCTTCATAAGTGAGCATAAATATGATAGGGTGAGGAAAATGTGGTATATGTTGAAAACCCTGCAGCATCATTCAAAACCACAACCTTTAGATTTGTAGCTGAGCATCTAACCAATAGACCAGGCTGCCCACAAAATTTTTAACAACCCATATCCATATCCAATGGAAATATCTAATAAATATACATATTAAAAATATTGAGAAACCACTTTCACTTCAGACACACTGTCATGAGACAGAGATATATTCCTGCCAACAAAGAGATCAGGACATACTTGGTTCAAACAAGAAAAAAAGTTTATGGAAAGGCCGATAACCTCTGCTGAACAGCAATCACATACACATCAAGCATCCAAATATGGCTTCATTTGATAAAGGACACTGGCCATATTACATCACTAGCACCAAACAGGGCTGGATGACAAGAAAAGTCAGCCAAGAAAAGGAAAGCCACTAAGGCATTCTACTTGGCAAACTTGGCTTGGATACGATACAACTGTAACTGTGTAAAAGTAAAGTTTAATCTTCTTAATAATTACACAAAAAGCACCAACCTCGTGCTAGTTTTGCTGCCTTCCTCTTTACTTTGTTGGCTTTGGGCTTCAAGGATGCCGATCTGGCAATGGAGTTCTTTCCCTTGGTCTTTCCATCATATTTATTCTTGATTTCTGAAGAATATTTAATTTACTGTTATAAACCAAAGAAATGAAAGGATAAAATATCAACAATAACTTTCAATAAAAATCATGTGCAAATCTTTAGAAATCGCAGCTACAAAATAAGAAAGAAACTGAGATTAAATATATTACCTCATAAACTTATATTGAATATACATATATTGCAAACCAAATAGTTTTTAAAAAATAAGGAAAAGTCATGGAAAATACTTAAAGACAGACAATGAAATACAGATTATAATTTTAGATTGGAAAATAAAACAAAACAACTTACTAGTGGAGAAATTGATCACAGAAGTCGTATTATTATTCCTCCCACTCCCACCAGCTATTTTGTTCCCATTCTTTCGAACCGGTTCCGCAACAAGACTGAGAACTTTCTGTCGTCTATAATCACCAACTCGTGACCTTTTGGGAGGAGGTTTGTTCTGCCACAGGCCAGATTTAAGTAGGCCTTCACAATGAATTGGAAGGTGAATATCCTGAGGGAATGAAAGCACAGAATGGAAGGAAGGATCCAAAAGAGCAACTCTCTCATGTAGAGACATACTATCTTGGTCTATAGTCAATGTATTGTTGTAGCGTCCACCACAAATAGGACAAGGGCTGCTGGGAGGGTAACATCGACAGCGAATGTCTGAAAGACGTGCTGCCTTAACACTCGATTTGTAGAGCCCAATAGTTCTAAGAATTTTTCGTTTCCTGTAGCTGCGGAGCGGTCGACATCTAGATGCTTGGCAAGATGCATCGGCCGCAGGTGGTGAACTTTGGTCGTTGGCAGGTTGACGAAAATTAGACAGGGATGATGAAAGCAGAGGGCTGTTTTCTGCCGTTGTTTCAGTCTCTGTGTTGGTACTGCTGGACGGCGAGTCAGAGGCCCCACTGACCAATGGTGAGGAAATCTTGGAGCCAACAGGGCTGCCGATAGTAGAAGATGCAGGCGACAGACAGTGCAATGACTGGGTCAATCTGGATGCCTGCTTGTCAACATTAGAGAGGACTGCAGACACATTGCAAGGAGAGACTTCTGAACTAGCAGATTCCTCTACAGAAGGCTTTCTGTCACTTGCAGAAGAGCCAGTTTGTTTGGGTTGCAATCCTTGCAATCGTCTGAGAATATCAACAGGAGTGGGTGGGTCACCTAAGACAACACCACCTTTACTATTTCTCAGTTGCCGATGAACTTGACTTTGCTGTCGAATCTTGTACTCAAGATCGGAGACTTGGGCTTGAAGCCAGGTCCACCTTGCCACAACAGCTGCCCTGTCTACTGCCCATTTCCATTCAGCTCTTTTATAGCTGTCAAAAAAACAAAAAATGTAATTGTATTTAGATAACCCAAATTATAACAATACTGTCAATCAACTGTGCAAGAGATTACATATAAGTGAGATGAAAAGAAATGATAAACTTATGTGAAAAGAGAAAATATTTTTTTCTGAGTGACAGGTAAAGCTACTTCAACCAATAACTCACTTTAAAATTAAACTTCACTTGCCTCACAGCATTGTGTGTATGTGCGTATGTGTGTGTGTGTGTGTGTGTGTTTGCATGTTTGAGGGCATATTGTTGCTTTTTTAGGGGATATATAAAAAAGATAGAAAGAAAGGAAGGAAAGGAAGGAAAGAAAGAAAGAAAGAAGAAAGAAAAGAAAGAAAGAAAGAAGGAAGGGAGGAAGGAAGGAAGGAAAGAAGGAAGGAAAGAAGGAAAGAAAGAAAGAAAGAAAGAAAGAAAGAAAGAAAGAAAGAAAGAAAGAAAGAAAGAAAGAAAGAAAGAAAGAAAGAAAAGTTATCTATTAAGCACATATCATTACAGTGACTTCATGTTTTAAAGTTTCAGTCATGTAGGAAATAATGAAAACAGGTGACAAAACACATATCCCTACAGAAAATCAACTTGAGAACAGATTAAGCACTCAGTCCTTTCATGGTGGTGATTGGCACTGGTAGTCAAATAACCTTTAATAGTGACTATTACATATAAGTTTTCTTCTTGTCTGCGTTTTTGTAACATGTACAACAAGACATGCTCTACAGTGGAACCCAAAGTGTGCATGGAGAAAGGGAAGACCAAGAGAGACATGGAGGAGAAGTGTGGAGAGAGAAAGGGAGAGAACGGTTGGAGCTGGCGCAGACTTAGATGTCTAAGGACAAAGGAAAGTGGAGGACGCTTGTCTTTGGCCTATTTCCTGACTGATAGGGGTGATGGGCTATGATGATGATGATCATATTAGTTATACGTGAACAAGGAAGCAATGAAGACATCAAGTGAAACTGGTGAATGGACTTTGGAGAGACAAAAGAGGTAAAGTATTGACAATCTGTTCTGTTGTTAGAATATCTAACAACTGACCACATCATTCACTCCTATAATGATTTCCCATGCCCATTCACACACTTGACGTAATGTATTACATTATATGAAAATAATAATAAATTTATAGATCGTCCCGGAAATATTGTTCCTGATTTTGAGAAGCATAGACGCATGACTTTGTTTGCTGGTCTCTCTTCATTGTGTCTTAGTATGTGTCCAAATAATCTCCAGCGACTTTCCAAAAGGTGTAGAGACAGAGGCGTTTAATATGACGTACGTACATTGATGTACCATCCACACTCTTATTAGAAGGCCAGTAACAGATTGTGGGCATTTATAACAACCGTGCAATTGTATGGCTTGTTTTAGTTCCTAATGCTGGTCTGTTTGTGCTTTCTTTATTATTTTTGTCGGTTTATTTTCTTTCTTGGGTCAGTTTCCTTTAATATTTGTATATATGTTTGTTTCACAAGAGCTCCCACGGCCTTACATAAAAGCACTTCAACCGGCGTGCCTGTGTGTGTGTGTGTGTGTGTGTGTGTGTGTGTGTGTGTGTGTGTGTGTGTGTGTGTGTGTGTGTGTGTGTGT
>JBBPCV010577423.1:2500-11426 GCA_037974505.1 Plocamopherus tilesii
ATAAACAAGACAAGTACGACCACAAGAAAAAAGAACAAAAACAAGTAGAGCAAGAAGAATAAGAACAAGAAAAAGAGCAAGAACAAGAGCTAGAACAAGATTAATAACAAGAATAGAAGAATAGAGACACTACTCTTTTACAAGATAATGATGTGGTGAGGGTAGATGAATATACGTATCTGGAATCAACAGTACAGCGTAGCGGTCATTGAAGAAGATAAGTAAAGAAGATGGTGCAAGAAGGATGGTTTGGATGGAAAAGAGTATCTTTAGTTATATGTGATAAAAGAAAACCTAGAAAATTGAAAGAGAAGATGTAAAAGACAGTTGTCCGCCAGCAATGATGTATTATGGCCTAGAGATTATTGTTATAACTAAACGGCAAGAAATGGATCTAGAGATGGCTGAAAGGAAGATGCTACGTCTCTCAATGAGTGTGACGAGACTGGAGAAGATCAGAAATAAACACATGTTTTCATAAATAGACAGGTTTGGAGACAAGGCAAGAGGATCTAGTTTGAGATGATTTGGCTATGTTCAGAGGAGAGATGAAGAAACATCGGTAGAGCATGCTGAAACTGTCAATACCAATAAAGAAGGGAAGACCAAAAAGAAGGCATATGGATAGAATTAAGGAAGATATAATGGCAGCTTGTGTGAGAGAGGAGAATATGATGAATAGGACTGCTTGGAGATGAAGGATGCTGTTTGGTGTACCTCGATAAGCCGAAAGAAGAGGGGAAAATGATGTATACGTATTTTCTTAGTCTTATTTGAAAATCCGATTTGATACACACGATTCCTTATTGCATATATTACGTTAAATGCTATAGGTAGCTACTTTTTTTTTTTTTTTTTAATTCCCACATACTTTTGACTCTCTTTCGTACAGCCATTGGCGTTTTCAAAAACCTTTAATGATTTTTCTCCCATATTCACTGCTTATTTATATTTCCAGCAATTACTCCCTGCAAACAATTTCTGATTGGAGGCTATTACAACGGTGAAGACTGGGTGTGGATCGACAACTCCAGCATGAGATTGACGTCATGGCATCCTGAAGAAACCTTTAAGTACTGGGAACTCTGCCTGGCTTCTAGAAAGGTGACTGATGACTACTCACCGTATGATTTCTATCTCAATAGTGTCCCATGTACTTCATATAAATCACTCTACTTTTGCCAAATAGATGTAATGTAACATGCCTGTATATTATGTATTTTGTTATGTAAAATATGTCCAAACGTTTAAGCCAGCGACTTTTCAAATATTAATACCAATCTTCATATTTTAACCCCCTCTTTATGTACCACACACCCACAAACGCACGCACACAGACACGCACACAGACACACACACAGACACACACACAAACACAGAGTTGCATCAAACACAAAGCACGGTGGATCATCAACATGCACTCTAGACCTAAATGTATGGACAATTTCGGAATACGGATCTCAACTAAAGCTATAAATAGGTCTTGGTGTTGTGCTGAACCCCTCCTTGATTGAGCATGGATGATGAAATTGATCGGATGGTTCAAACTTTGAGGTTTGAAAAGAATGAATTACTTGACTTAAAACCTTACGCTGGCGGGGTCATCTCATCTCGCAGCTTTGGCAGTTCTCCTTATCCTTGTTGTAAATGTCCAATTTTGTCTGTTTTGTGCGCGGCCTCTCAGATTTTCTACATCTTTCCTTAATGTTATTTCATACAGATTTCGAGAAACAATCTATAACTTTAAGGCGATATATCTTTTCATAAAGTTTGACCTCTTTGCAACACCCTTCATTTGTTCTGAACATTTTAGTGGATTTTTCCCTTTGAGAGAAAACACACACATGTACATACATAGATATATAACCCCGTCTCTCCATCCCCCAAACAAAACAACCCCTCGTCCCCCCCCCATCACAACGCCCCCTCCCCCCCCCCCCCGCACAAAAGAAAAAAAGCAACCAAAAACAAAACCAAAAAGAAAAAAAACACCTGGAACCCGTAGCAAAACTAAAAAAAAAAGAAAACGAAAAACAAGGACAAACAACAAAAGCAACACCCTCCTCGCCCCCCCCCCCTTTTCAAAAAAAGAAAGGAAAGAAAAACACAAAAACCCAACAAGAAACAACAAAAAAATAAACCAGATAGAAAGAAAGAAAAAACGAAAAAACTGAAGACATCAAATGACATGTTTTTTCATGACTAATCCATTCTTGACTTCTTGACTATTGTAATTGCAATTTATTACATATGAACATTTTAATTTTCTTGGATGTGTATTTGTATGTATAGATGCATATTTTTCATGGAAATTCACTGTCATACCTGAATGCATAGGCTTGAAATATTTTGTAATTTTAAATTCACTTTTTGATGCATTCACTGTCCATTTGACTACCGTTTTCACAACGATAAAAATGACCAGCAGGAATAGATTAGTTCTTCGAATCAAACAGACACAGGTTATGCAGTGCAGGATGGTACACAATACATTAGACAGATAATGATGTCTAGTTAAATATTTATGCCATTTGCATCGATAGATATTTGAAAGGAAAGAAAAGTGAAGAGAAGAAGAGGAAGAAGAAGAAGAAGAAGAAGGAGGAGGAGGAGGAGGAAGAGAAGGAGGAGGAGGAGGTGGTGGCGGCGGCGGTGACGGAGGAGGAGGAGGAGGAGAAGGAGAAGAAGAAGAAGAAAGAGGAGGATGAGGAGGGGGAGGAGGAGAAGGAAGAGGATGAGGAGGTGGAGGGGAGGAGGAGGGGGAGGAGGAAGAGAAGGAGGAGGAGGAGGAGGAGAACAAGAACAAGAACAAGAACAAGAGCAAGAGCAAGAACAAGAACAAGAACAAGAACAAGAACAAGAACAAGAACATGAACAAGAACATGAACAAGAACAAGAACAAGAACAAGAATATGAACAAGAACAATAACAAGAAGAACAAGAAGAAGAATAAAAAGAATAAGAAGAACAAGAAGTACGACAAGAACAAGAAGAACAAGAAAAACAAGAAGAGCGACAAAGAACAACTAGAAGAAGATGATTTATTGTTTAGACCCATGGCCCCGCGGGATCCGAGTTCAACAGTGCCTAAGCCTACAAATGCAGATGGCCATAAATAATGTGCCGCTAGGTCTCCGAACTATCCTTGCTCTGACCCTATTATTATTCATCATGATGAAACTTTCATCATCGCTGATTCTCCGATGAGACCCGCCATTACACCAACAGATACGTCAACCGTAAATGTACTGCAAAAACCAATGAAGTGTACAAGAAACGCCTTAATGATCAGGCAGAATATCACAGTGTAGGCATTTTGCCAAGTTCAAATTTTTTCAATGTCATTTTCAGTGAGCGAATCTCAATTGACATTGGTAGCAAATGTATGACTAATGTGTGGTAGTGAGCAGAATTCTTTATTGACTTGGATTTTAATGAATATTTAATGCTGTAAAACGTAATGTATTCACCCACTAAATGACCATACAAGTCTTCAATAATAGAAGTTTTGGTCGTCAATGGCCGAATAATAATAATAAGAAGACTACAGGCATTTCAACCTTTCTTTTGAACTTTACTATCTGCATTTTCATTACAGTCACAGTTACCCTTGAGTTAAACATATGAATGTAACAAAATGTGTATTTTAAGAGCTTACAAGAATAAAGGTGATTTTAAGAACTTACAGGAACACCATCTTCTAATTCCATTTCTCCTTTACACAATGTAAATGCCTCGAACCAAAAAGATGGTATATGGATGGAAGTAAGGCCAAGAGGAGCATAGAAGACGAAATGCCATACATCAAGCCCCCAACTTGACCAGTTATCAAGGGAACAAGATGAAGAATCTCCACGTTTCTCATGTAGGCTGCAAGTTCCGGAAGGTGGTCCCAATTGACAAGGGTGCAACGGTCCTGGTGTTTACAATACTTCCAACAGACGCCAGGGTGGTTTAAAGAAAAAATTGCGACGAATTTGTATCTCATATAATCTATCTCTCTATCCACCCATCCATCAATCCATCCTTCCATCCATCCATCCATCCATCCATCCATCCATCAATCCATCAATTCATCAATCCATCAATTAACCAATCCATCAATCCATCAATCCACAAATCCATCAATCCATCAATCCATCAATCCATCAATCCATCAATCCATCAATCCATCAATCCACCAATCTACCAATCCATCAATCCATCAATCCATCAATCCACCAATACACCTATCCATCAATCCATCAATCCATTAATTCATCCATCCATCAATCCATCAATCCATCAATCCATCAATCCATCAATCCATCAATCCATCAATCCATCAATCCATCAATCCATCCATCCATCCATCGATCCACCCACCCATCCACCCATCCATCCATCCATCCGTCCATCCATCCATCCATTCATCCATCTATCCATCTATTTACCTGTATGTCTATCTATCTATCTATCTATCTGTCTATCTATCTATCTGTCTGTCTGTCTGTCTGTCTATCTATCTATCTATCTATGTATCTGTCTGTCTGTCTGTCTGTCTGACTATCTATCTATCTATCTATCTATCTATGTTTCTATCTATCTATCGATCTATCTATCTACCTACCTACCTATCTATCTATCTATTCATATACACACATATGCACATGCACGAACACACACAGACACACACACACACACACACACACATATATATATTTTTTTTTTCATACAGATATAGATATACACCATTATTATGAATATGCCCAACGTATGTCTAGGATATACAACATAGTAGGTCTTTATCCAAAATATGTCTATTTCGAGCAAGGGTGGAATATACGTGGAATATATTACCCCATACTTTTATGTGCCATATTACTCCAAGAATATTCATGGAACTGTAATTTTCATGGTATATTGTTTATTCTAACCGTGTTATACTTCCCACAGTGAGGATAAATAGAGACCACGATGATTGGTGAGAAAAGCATAGCAGATGTCCAGAAATTCACAACCTAGGATCTGAAATCCCCCATAGTGGAAGCCCACAGAGAGAAATTAATGAAAGGTTAACAGAGACCGACTTTGGTATACTCAACCCAATGTTAATATCAAACAAAATCTCTACAAACAACAAAACTAAAAGAAACAATAATGGAACCCACGACAGAGGATATTAAGTATGTTTCTCATATCCCTCACAAATTTTAATTGTCTATTCGCTTACATCTATTTTACTAATATTGTATCAATAAAATTGTTGGCTTACTTCTTCTTTGCTATTGTATCAAATAATATAAATTCTATGCTTTTATTGTGTCAAATAAAGTAGATTTCCTTTACTGCGGTGTCAAACAGCATAGTTTAAATGTTAATACCGCTCTACATCGTGTTTTTGCTATTTTCTTATGTGTAGGGATCCTTGGCTTTTAAAGGGATATGACTCCTGTTTATGTATATATACTGGGATTGCTAGGGCTGTCTCCCATGCTCTTTTACTGTATATGGTTTGATTCAATCTATTATTACGCAGCTAAATACATCCGTATCATTTGCTGCATAGCAAATGTGTATATCGACACAAATTTATGTAGCTGACAAAATCGAGGTCAAAGATTTTACAATTTTGAAACATTTATTTCTTCCTTATCCCTCGGTCGATTTCTGTCGTGTAAGTTTTAAATTGAAGCTTTATGAAAGGCTGTGCTTATTCCCAACCGGTGTTGGTACTATTATTACTATAGCAAGCATGTACTGATACTGATACCACACGTAGGCCTAATAATAGTATGATGGCCCAAAACACCGGTTGGGAATAGACACTTCGTTCTCTTATTGCATTGCCTGAGTCCGCGAACGTATTCTCTTGTTTCGATTTCTAAGCAACAATAACACATTGTGTTAGTGTTAGTATTCTCAGTTAGTTATCATTGACAAAAAGGTCCAAGGGTTAAACAGCAATGGATAGCTATACAATCACTTTAAAATAGCTACATTAGCATACATTACATTTTTTTTTCTTGTAGCATTTTATACTCATATTTTCAGAATTTACTAGATCTAATCTAGATCCTATATTCTAAATCTAAATCTAGATCTAATCTAGAATATTAATATACTGTAAAAACTAGATGGAAGTAGAAAGTGTGCCATAACCACCTATGTTTGTCTGTATCAGACCTGGTACTTGAAGAAGAAGAAATACTAGCCTAGATCTAGAACCATTTAGCAAAAAGTCTAGTTATTTTTCGGTTCGTTGAAAAGAATACTCAGTTGACTGAGTGTATCTGCTTTTTATTTTTTTTTAAGAAGGCATACACACATGCACATACAAAACCCACACAAACACACACACACACACACACACACACACACACACACAAACACATGCCTTATACACATACCGGTACTCACAAACACAGATCCAAACACACAAACATATACACAAATGCACTGACACATACTCACAAACACACATACGCACACACAAAGAGCTTAGGGCACAGGTTCCTGCGATATCTGTTATTCCACTAATTAATTAATTAATCAATTCATTATTACAGGTATCTATCAATGTCTCTGCTTTCAGGTTGTGTTCGCTATGTCACGTGACTCACGGCCTTGTAGCTACTGTGCGTTCTGCTGTGTCTGCTGTGACCCTTGTCGCGCGGATGCTGACGTATCGGAAAATGGTCAAGTCATCGGCATGATTCGGCAAAGGTACCACGGTCTATGTGCACCGACAATACCCTCCACACGTGACGTAAAGCTCTGCCTCTTAGTCTCCTTTTTAAAAGAAAAAAACCCAACAACAAACAAACAGAATTTACTAAAATTAAGAAGAAAAAAAAAAGGATAACGAATGTTGGAGAAAAGTGAAAAAGGTTGGATCGCTCCCAGGCGACGAGGAAGATGTATGTAGGAGAAAACAACTTTCAAATGGAGCACTTCATAACCTCAAATACGTTTGGCTGAGAAAAGATTAAGCTAAAAGACACATCAGGCTGAAAAATGTACAGGTCAATTGTGAAATATGTCCTCTTATATAACTGCGAAACTGGGGCAATTACAAAACAGGATAAACATAAACTTGACACATTCCACAGACGGCAACTACGTACAGTTCTCAACATCAGATACCCAACAAAAATCACGAATAAATCGCTTTATAAGAAAACTAAAGAGATCCCATTAACACTTACAATACTTGAAAGAAGATGGCGTCTATTCGGACATATCTTGAGACAGAACAAAAATACCTCCGGGAATCGGGCAATGCTGGCGTTCTTTTAACAAGAAAGCACAAAAAGGAGAGGCAGGCAAAAGACATCAATAATAAGTACACTCAGAAAAGACCTAAAGAAAATATATCATAAAGCCGCCCTCAAGTTAAAGACCACTAAGGACCTAGAAAAATTGCGACGCATAGCTGTAAATAAGGAGTGGAAAGACATCACAAGACAACGAAGCAGCCCAGGTGGAATATTGGGACGACTATTCTACGCAAGGGCTGTAAGTCAAGTCAGTCACTTATCTGCCCTTCAATTCATTTCAATGATATTCCCTTCCAGCCTTTTTGGCGACTGCCGCATTTTCTCCTGAAGATTAACTTGCCTCCGATCTTGTCTTTGAAAGCCGTCGTAAGCTTCTTCCGGGGCCCAAAATGGATCTAGTTCAATTTTCGTTATGTCTCTCCGTGCGCAGATCTAGATTCAGAGGCGCATTTAGGGAGAAGCTTTAGAATCAGAGAAATGGTAGGAACTACTTCATTCAGACGGAAACAATCATGTGGTTTGGACACCTGACACGTTTGCACACCAACTGTTACTCACCGGATGGCTAATAAGGGAAGGGGTAAAAAGAAGATATGAGGATCTGGATCGAGGATGTAAAGGACACCGACCCCGAGATCGAACACCTTCCCAACAAGTCAAGCCATTCAGCTTGCCATAGACCGGTAGCTCTTTCTCCCGTCGACGTCCTTGGCCTGTTCTTTAAGCAGGACAAAATGAAGTACGTGCTTTAATGCAGGTTCCTACTTCTCCATGTGCAATGTTATTTGTTTATTGAATTCTTATCAGGCGCCAGATGTTCTTTATCTTAAAACAACACGTCGTTTGACATTCTTGAGTCATCCTAACCTCACACGGCCAAGATTGAATAATGAACCATGGGCCATTACTAACATAAGCTTAGATAACTAGTTTGGTCAACATTGACTATATACCGGATGAAGAAAAACAGCCTATGTTCTAATGTGTCCAATCAGTGACAAAGACACCTCTTGAGGAATATAATACTATAGATAGGACAGAATTCATAACGATACTAGTTAAGTAGTGTCTAGTGTTATAGCAATGATCTAGCCTACTCGATACTATACTATGTCGTAAAAGGTCGAAAACTTCCGCCATGTGATATACTGTCATTAGATAAGTCAACGTAGGAATGATTAAATACAAACAACATATAACATCTTTTTACTCCCCACCAACTGTCTCTGTTTCTATATCTGTCTGTATCTGTCTGTCTGTCTGTCTCTGTCTGTCTGACTGTCTCTCTCACTCTCTTACTCTATCTCCACCTATTTATCTATTTATCTATCTATCTATCTATCTATCCATTTATCCTTCCTTCGTTGACTTATATGTCTGTTAATTTGTTTATCTCTATCTCTCTGTCTGTTTTCATCAGCTTGTCTGATTGTCTATCCGCCTTTCTCTTTCTCTCTTCTCTGTCTGTCTGCCTGGTTGCCTGTCTGTCTGTCTGTCTGTCTGTCTGTCTCTCTGTCTCTGTCTCTGTCTTTGACTCTGTCTTTGTCCCTGTCCCTGTCTCTGTCTGTCTGTCTCTGTCTCTGTCTCTGCCTATCTCTCTCTCTCTCTCTCTCTCTCTCTCTCTCTCTCTCTATCTCTCTCTCTCTCTCTCTCTCTCTCTCTCTCTC
>JBBPCV010578533.1:0-5000 GCA_037974505.1 Plocamopherus tilesii
GTGTATCACAAACATTTACTCCTCACTGAAACTACTACAAGACATCAAGACATAGAAGTTGCAATATTCAAATTAAGATTCCAAATCAATATATGACTGGAATAGACAACCGAGATGTTATGTGGGTGGGTTTGTTTTTTGTTTTTTCTTTTTTAGCCTTTTGATTTAAATAATAAAGGCCCTCATGTTACATTATATTGAAAGAACAGTAACACTAAGTGATGAATATTATACAAAAAAAACTGGTTCCTGCTGAGATTATTTCTGCTTGCTCCTTGTGGGTTTCATTGAATATACTGCTTTTACTTGGTTTCTGTCTCTTTCTGTCTCTTTTTATTGTTTTTTTTTTTTTTATATTATTCAATGAAAATCTCTTTCTTTTGACATATTTGTCTTTTGTAATGAAATATGTTCCTTTCCTATAAGAATTTCAGTTGTGTTTTGTTTGGGTGTTTTTTTTTTTTGTTTGTTTTGTTTGTTTTTTCAAAACTTTGACATTCTTCAGGCAACATTTTAATATGTAAATATATTTCCCTCCTTATAAAGAACATTAACAGAATATACTCTTTTGTCTGTTGTAGTTCATGGAAACATCATTGCTCGACTAGTTTATACTAGTCCCGATTGCCAAAATTTCCAAGGATTGGACAGGGTAGATACTGCTATATCTGCTTCAAACTGCTGTCTGTTTTATAAAGAGAAACTGAGATATTCCTTAATCTTCTCTATCCTTCTTCTGCAGCCCATGTGCTTCACATGTATTATGCTCATTTGTTCTGTATGCGTGTCTTACTATTAAGCAGAAATGCGGCGTCAATAATAGCTGGTTTTCTTCCTTTTATTTATATTATATATTTATCATACTATTATTCTAAACATTTGATGACATCTGCTCTGCTATATTTATTATCCTTACAACATTTGTACAAGACGCTATCTTTACTTGATCATCATACTGATGATTGTAATGGAAAAAATCCAGCACTATTGGATTGAGATACATCATGCGTGGATTTTTATATTTCAATATTTTTTTTTTCAAAGTTGAAAAGCCACAATTTGATAACATTTTGATAACATAGCAGTTTGATAACATGACAGAATGAGAGAGGTCATGCTATTTGATTCATTGTGCCACAAGCAATATGACATCATTTTTACCCATGTTACTTGTTCCCGATTGCACATTCTTCCTTCTCTTTTTTATCCCCCCACAAATTTTGTCTGCTTGAAAATGTTTCAAAGTTTTCTTCCATTTAGAGCCTCTTTTGTGTGCTATTTCTCATGTAAATCAATGGGTAATTGAATGATTATTGGGTGTTTTGTTGTTTGACTTTTTTTGCATGTTTGTTTTGCTATGCTTCTGAGGTTGTTGAGAATTGTTTGGGTGTTTTTGTAGTTGGATTTGGATTTTGTGTCTGTGTGTCGGGGGGGTTCTTTTTGTTGGGGTTTTTTGTTGTTGTTTTTATTTTGTTTTCTGGAGGTTTCTTTTGTTATTTGTTGATATATTTTCCCTATTGTGACTGTGATTTCATATTTATTCAGTGCAGGGTGAATCCTCCCAACTTACAAAAATGAAAGTTTGTACTATTTTTTTTTATTCATTTGTTATTATTTTGGGGTTGGGCTTTGTTGTTTGTTTGCTTTTTGTTGTTGTTGTTTTTTTCCCAGGTTTTTAATATCAGATGCCTATCATGGTTTAATCAACCTTTTTTTTTTTTTTTTTTCCTGTTCAATGGGAAATGTATGAAAGAAGGATTGTGAGCTCTTGCTTTATGATTTTTTTTAATTACAGCTACTCTGTAAAATGATTATGTAACATGTGCCTGTTTTCATGTCTCGGATGGTACTAGGCACTCAAATCCTTCCTTAGGAAATTGAGCATCCATCAATTATTATGATGGGTGGCATTTGGGTTTTGTTAAGTTTCCTTCTCCCACTTTTCATCTTGAGGAGCAGAAGTGTTTGAATCAATATGTTTTCTGTCTCCTTTAGAGCATCAAGATGATAGGTGAATTCTATATTTTGGACTTCTTTCTGCCTCATCTTATATTTTTTTTAATAATCTCTACATATTGGATTTTAAATGATAATCAAGATTTCTTTAATTTTATAATATTCAAACTTTTATTTTTGCTGACCCTCTGCCTTAATTTTTGTTTTATTTTGTCATGGTTTTGTTTGTTTTAGTAGGTTTTTTTTATCATTTTTTTTTGCTTTTGTTTTTTTTTTGTAATGGAAGTTAATAACCAATTAACCTAGGCAGCTAATTTGAATTATCTTTAGAATGTGATCTCATCTAATCAAATGCCTAGAAAATAAAAGAAAGAAAAAGCATCATGTTAAATATGGAAAGTCATATTAATTTTATTTTTGCACTTCTTTTGTTTAAATAAAGTTTTGGAATCCTCAAAAGATGTTATCTGTTGATAAGTGTTTTAAGGCATTTGCTTTTCAAATCATTGCACTTTTGACACAGCTGCTCTATTAAGCTACTGGAACATGAATAAATGATTCCCAGCACAAGTCATGGAAGTTCCAACCTCTATCATTAGGCCTGTGAAGTTCACAGTTTTTTATAAGCAGAAGTGATAAATTGTAGACTTGATAAATATTTGAAACTTGATAAAGGTGCAAAAACACCAATAAACAAACCCCAAAACAAAATTAAACCATGTTAACATAAAAAAAAAAAAAAGAATTGATTTCCAAAGCTCTGAATTCAGTAGGAGAATTAAGGTAGAAAAGGGCAAAAACAAATATTTCAATTTAAACTGAAATATGAAATGGCAATTACTTACTGGCATGTCCACATTTGGTGTGTTTGGAATGTATGTTTTAATATGTGCTTTCAAGTGCTTTTTCATTTATACCTCCTTAAATTCAGGCCATGGAGATAGGCTATTTGAATTTCTTGAAATATTTCACTGTTTTTTCCTTCACACACCGTAGGTCATTTCGTGGCAACTATGAAAATAATTTAAAACTTACACAAGCCTTGACAGCCATTTACTGCCTAGTGCCAATTGAAAATTACTTTCTCTGACATTACCAAAATAGCAATGTCACTTTTTGTCACAAATTGTATATTGTTTATATATTCAAGGGTATCGTGTACTGTAATTTAACCAGATAAGTAAGTGTTCATTCATTTGTCCATTTAAATCCTTTTTTCCAAGATCAGTGAAGTTCAATGAGGCCTTTCCATGGAACTTAATTCCCACTTGTCATTTTTAGCTCTTGTCTCCATGTCACGGCTTTACACTCTTTTACCAACCATGGCCAGTAGGTTCTATATTGGCTCTTGCTTTATATTGACCTTTGAATGACCCTAAATCAGCACCTTTGCTTTTACATTAAATGTCAGGGCTGCCAACCTTACACCAAAAAAGCGTATTTGTACACTGTACATTTTTTACATGCGATCACTCACTTTTTGGGAAAAGTGTTTGATGCTAGGCTCATTAACTGAAAATGGAGACAGCCAAAACCAAAAAAGGGAGAAAAAAAAGCTCGGATTAACATTAAATAATATAGCCTGGTGTTTAAGGGAGTGACAAAGTCTGACCTACATTTGCTCTCTGCAAGACAAGTAGATCACACTTTAGCATTTGAGCTACTGGAAGATATGACATAAAAAAACAACCTCAAAACAAAACAAAAAACAACAACAAACATTTGCAACCAAAAAAGCCCAACAAAACACTTCATCATTCAGTAAATGAAACCGACAGGGTCATTTATTGAAAGAAAGATTTGCAGTTGCAGATATAATGTTTCCTAAGTTTGTCCACTGCAGCCTCCTTGGCAAAGCAGAAACATTTTAATTCTCATGCAAAAATGTATGATTATTGTACAGTTGCAGGTTGCTTTATTGTTACTAGATTCTCACACCGAATAGGATTGTACTTTTTTTTTTTCCCAAATGGTCCACTTTCTTGTGGTGTTGGGTTGGCAGCTCTGATATGTACAGTGTACATCAATGGCTCGTGGCACCCTTTTCATGTCCTGTTCCTCACTGTTTATATTTGTAGATCACACAAGATTATCTTGCTGACATTAACTAACAGGTCTTTCCATAACTTTCTTTGAAATGGTGAAACTCCTCTGACTTACTTGCCCCAACTTGAACTCATTTCATAAAGATGATTCAATATGAACTGAAAATTCGATTAATTCAGCCAATGAAGTCAAGTTGCTGTGGTCAGTTGAGCATGGAATGTGTTAGATTTGTATGTATCATCGAGACATGATTGTGTGTGACAATATTCAAAGCTTTTATCTTTATGAATGGTTTCAGCTCCAGAATCTGATTTTGCTTGACACAAATTATCCATATCATAAAAGTTTACCAATGATTTGTTCTTTTTAAAGTTATTTTGTTTGTTATGTTTTCTAAGTTTTTATTTTTGGTTCGCCCGATATAGAGCTAGATATTTTTGCAAGCTTTCAAAATGCACCCTTTTATTTTGTGATACTTTCACAGATGTTGTTCACACATTAGGATTTTTATTTTTCCCAAAGTTTTGCTTCCCTGATCTTTCACAGTTTCCTCGATTATTTTTTTTCTAGTTGTGTTTTCTAAATACGTTTTCTCAACTGCTTTCAACAGTTCAATGCACAAATAAGCACAAATCTCAGGGTTTCTTCTTTTTATCTTCCCACAGTTTTGCTGTCTTAATCTTTTACGGCTTCGTCGATTGATTTTGTTGGTTACCGGTGTCGATTTTTGTTTTGTTTTGTTGATCACCATGTCAAATATACCATTGCGTTGTTAACACGTTTTCTACTGATTTCTACAGATACGTGCACAAATAAGCATACGTCTCAAGGTGACTGTGAAGCCTGGGCGGCCTCTGGTCGGTGTGATACAGACAACTACGTGAAGGTGTACTGTGTGAAGACGTGCCAGTGTGACGGCAAGGGCAAACCGGACCCAGGTATGACAACTCGGCACTATGACCAGCTAGACTTTGTTGACAGATGACTAGATGGCAACA
>JBBPCV010579642.1:0-11425 GCA_037974505.1 Plocamopherus tilesii
AAGTGTGATATTGTACATGGGAAATTTTCCCAGAGAAGATCGCATCTCAATTTGAAACAAATTACAGACAATGTTGTTGGGGAGGTAGGGAAGGGAGAAAGAGAGAGGGGGGGGGGGGGAGTGGGAGAGGGACAGACAGAGAGAAATAGAGAGGAGAAGGTTTTTGACAAGACTTACTTCGTTTAATCTGAGGAAGAACCCAAAAAGGTGCCAATGACTTTCTACAATTTTGGTGGAGAGGGTTTTTGTGGCTTTTTTGTATAATGATTTATTAGAAATATTTACATGATAGTCTTATGTTTGTTGATCATAATTGTTCACGGTAAAATGCATGTAATTATTTTTTTTTTCATTTGTCAATGCTCATATGCAGCAGTAATGTAAGGATTTGATTTTGACAAAGATTTTATTTTCATTCGTTTTCATCCAGTTGCTCTGCCCCTTTGAATAACTACATGAATTTCAACGACACAGAAGGAGTCTTCACATACACCTTTGAAGCCGAGAGACTTGTATGCTGTCTTATAACTTTTTACCCTTTTTACGATGCTCAGAAAGTTTATTGGAAAAGAAGTTTTGTTTAGCTCATAGTGCATGTTGCTCTTAATGTAAACATTTTTGTGAATCGGTTTTCATGTAATGAATTTGTGTCACATTGGTTTTCAGAGGAAACAGCCTTTCTAATGTAGAGACAAAGGATAAACATTGAAGTTTGTTGAATATATTTAATAATATAATACACAGTAACTGTTGGTGTATAAATTTGACAGCTTTAGTATTTGTTTTTGTGTGTGCTTTTTTGTTTTTGTTGTTTGGCTGTTGTTGTTGTTTTTATGTGCTTTTTTTTTTCAACTGTGAGAATATTACTGTTGTTGATATGTATTTCAAAATGTACTGCTGAACGGATATTAGATATAAACTTACATATATGCACACACACAAACATACACACTTTTTTTTTTTAAGTTCCAAGTTCATCATTGCAACTTTTTTCTTGTGTTTTTAGGAGGATTGTGCTGCATGCAGTATGAAACCGCAGAATTTAAGCTTTTCAGAGTCTGACAAACTGCAGGATATTCTCACATTTTTACAAGAAAATGTTACCTAGTAAGTGTTAGGCTTTTTTCTTATATATTAAGCATGGTACTCATAACAAATAAGCATCATGATAATTAAAATAAATCTATCGCAATGAATGTCAAATTAGGTCAATCATTATTACAAAGACGCACATTTATATCAGTGTGAATTAGTTCTTAGTAGACTTTTTCTTTTTAATTAGTGATATGTGTCTTTATCTTTATGCTGACATGATTTTCCAACATATGTACGTAATTTAATCATTTGTATGTTTTCTGAAAACTTGAAATCAAGTCAATCATTGCATTATCAGAAAGAGGGTATATATATTGATTATTTCATTTTTACTCTTTCAATTTCATTGACAGCCAGATGAAATCTCCTGGTATTACAACCACAATGGAAGGCAAGAATCGAACCTTGTACATGCAGTCTGTAAAGTCCATAGAGGAAAAGACAAGAGCCAACTTGAAGATGACTCTTAAAGGTCCTTTAAAATTTCTATATTTGTAAACAGAATGGTTTTCATATTCTATGATGGTATTCTTGTTTTTAATAATAGACAAGCTTTCATCTCCCTATTTTCCTGCCTTTACTTCCTGAGCATATTCTTCAAGATCTAGGACAGATACAGACATCAATGACTATAACGAACTTAATATATTGTCCTGGTCTTTAGATTTTTGCACTAGTTTGACCTACCCGGGAAATTTCATTTGCCTTTTTTCTTATTGTTTTCGTCAAACATGGCTCTACCCATTACATACCAATTCAAAGCCCCTAAATGACTGTTGACCTCATCAGGAATCCACATGTTAATATGAGTATAAAGTGGAAGGCTTTATGTAGTACTACCTGGTACAGCTATATCAACATCAAATGCATCAACATCCTGTTTACACCGACAAAAAATCAAAGTCTTTTTTTTTGGGGGGGGGGGGGGTGTTTTTTTTTTTTTTTTTTTTTTTTTTTTTTATTAATTTTTATTTTGGCTGAGGATTGCCTTAGGTGTTGCTGTGTTGTTGTTGTTTTTTTTCCTTTTTCTTTTTTTTTTTTTTCCTTTTTTTCCATTTCTCATATATAATTAGTTAAGAATATCCAATTTATTGACATAGGAATATCCAATTTATTGACATTGACATTTAACAATCCAGTTTACATCGACATCTCAGCTTGGTCAGAGTCAGCAATATTATGTTAAAAATAACAGTCCAGTGAGAACCCTAGCTTGCTGACCATTAAAATTCAACATGCTTAAGCTCCCAACCTCTAAAAACAGCCCTTTTTAGGGCCAAACATCAGTTTACATTTGACCTCTTTGTGTGGCTTTGCACTCTCCCCTTCTATTTTTCCTTCATGTTATGTAAGGATGATATACATTGACTCTCCGTTATAGTGACATAACATCGGCAGTCCAACACAGGCTGATACAAGGGGACTGCACCGGACCAACCAGTCCATCAATATCTAAAATCCAGAAGATACTACAATATCTACAGTGCCTTTGCGCATATAAAAGAACCCACAGTAGTTAAAATCGAAAACAGCAGGCCATATCGGCCTCCGCCCTGGCAAAATTCAATTCCTACCAAAGTTCTTTCGGACTTATTCACTCCTACAACTTCTTCTACCTCACACTTATTGATCAGTTCATTACTCTGAGTTCAAAATTAGAAGAGGCAACGATCAAAAGGGAAGAGAGTGTGGCTGGGCACCCACACTTCTCTTAGAGTACTAGCCCAGGCGTAGCAATTCCATTGGTACACAAGATCGTCAGCATTGATGCAAAAGGCCTACAGATCATGCTGAAACATGCACATGTTGTGTATAGTTCGTTGCTCTAACAGTGTATAAAGTATCATTTGCATGAAATTCAGGGAGCACTAGAAGAGTTAACATACTCTAAGTTCCACCAATTAAGATTCATTTAATTAATCTCGACATTGGAATTTTGGACTGAAATTGTTGTTTGTAGCTCAAATTTAAATGTTATTTACAGAATTGATGTATCTTATGTTGGCCTATATTTATGCAAAAAATAAGAAAAAACCTTTGGCTTGGTGGTCGAGTGCCATAACCACTGAGCTATCTGCACTCCCGCATGATCTGTACTGAACTAAATAAAATATTAATATTTTAAGAACTGATTTCAAAACTTGAAATATTGAGCATACCATCCCATTGGAATCCAATGAGAAAAGTTTCTAGACCCATTACAGTTTAAGTTGCAATCAAAATCAAGACGAGTCTAGGTATTGGATTTACTTCTAAACATGTATTGTCATTTAGACATAACAAAAGACAACCAATGCATCTATATCTAGATTTGATATTATATCAAAACGGTCAAAACTCAAAACACCCTGCATGTAATCATGATCAAACATTTGGTATAAAAAAGGTGAATGAACTGTTAAGTTTTAACCTCAGAATAATCTGCCTTGTAATCTTCTTTTAAACGTATCATCTAGACCTAGATCAGATCTAGATCTAGTTTTGTTATCTAGATTTGGGTCTACTTTCAACCGATGTTAGCGATTGTATTCAGTTCATCTGATAGAGATGCAACTGAAATTCATTACAAAGACAAAGGGTGGAGAGGTGCCCAAGGAATTTCTCATTAACACATTCACAGAGGAAATACTCAAATGCAGAATTTTAAAGTAAAGTAACAATTTTTGTTTTTAATTGTTATCTGGAGAAGGGTTTAAACCCGAAAATTGACTGTTTTGTTTTGTCTTTCTAGTGGAGACTTTTTACCTCTCATCGTTGTTTATTATTCACTTTGGGCTCTCCACTATGGCATTCTGCTATATTGCCTTTATTCAGATACTCGTTTTACCCCTGAATGTGGTGAGGAAATTATAAAAACTCAATATTGCACCCATCACTGGGATTCGAACTTTGGGCATCACAGTCTTTAGCCAAGTGCCTACTGAATAGACTACAATGCCATAGCCCCTCACCTAATACATCCTAAAGATCTGTTTTTAACACTAACACTAAGAGGTACAAGACTAATCCTGAACCTTGGTTATGTTGTTGTTGGCTCCAGTGAAAGTGAGGGCTCAACAGTTTCAAGGAAAGTGATGCTTAAATTATTATTGAAAAGATAAGCAGCACATTTGTGTGCTAGTGCTATTCATTTCTATTGTGCAAGTGGTAAATGCTAATACTACTTCTTATACCTCTTGATTCTCATTTTCTTAGGAGGTGGAGACAAGTTTCACGTCATCATAATGCCTTTTTTTTTTTTTCTGTGTGTGTTTTCTTTTGTGGCAGATTTAGGACTGGTAAATGGACAAGAGTTGTATGTGGCAGATGTTACAACTCCAAACTCCCTGACATTTCGCCTGAACCTGGCGACAACGATGGATAACTCATAGTCACATGGAGATGCAGTTCTTTTGTACAGGATATTGATACAACTCTCATTGCTAAGAAAATGCAAACTTTTCATATTGTTATTGATACATGACAATAGGTTCATGGAAAATAAAGTATCTCTTTTCCCGCAAGTTAAACAAATATCAAAGGAGGGAAATACTTGGGCTCTATGAAAGACTGTGCAATGTCTACTTTCTTACTTTTTTTCTTTTTTTCTTTTTTTTATCCTGCCTGAAAAGGGGCATTACTACATTATTAAGATCAAAGCTTGAAGCTGTTTAGTCCCTGCATTACAAGCTAGAAAAGGATTATGGTTAACTGATTGTTGTGTCAGATGCCAATTCAAATGCCATTGTAGCCATTGTAACATTTCCGTGTGCGTAACTTTGTACTATTGTACCTGTTTGATGGTTTTAGTTTCTAACAAAATTGCATTGTCTTTATTGTACCGTACCGGGTTGTTTTATACCTTTGGTTTAAGTTGGAGTGGGGAGCGGGTTCCATTTTGTTGAATTTATTTTAATAATGAGAATATCAGATTCTACAACATGCATTTGACATAACGTCCAATGCAATTTTGAGGGTTTGATCAAGGAAAGCTGGAAAGCTGTGGAAAATAACAATCTGCACAACATAAGCAAATCTGTTTGTGTTCTTTTTTTTCTGCCATTTATTTTTAGTCTTTGAATCAACATGTCTTTTTTTTTTTGTATTTATGTCTCACTTGTAACTTATTGAAGTCATTTTACTAAATTATACCACAGATTCTTTCTATTTAATAGAATGCTGTAGAAAAGGCTATGGCTAAGACATATAACTGGATAAACCAGATGTTTTGAGATGTTGAGGTAACATTTTAAATACATGAATGTGCAAGTATGTGAATGGATGTTGATGGCAAACTTGATGAGTCAGTGCTGAAAGTGAAATATAGTGTATCTTTGCCAGTGTCTGAAAGATTTGTATGTCATTTGTCAAGAATTATGAAAGCTCTTTGCATGTTGTGAAAAATTATGTTAGTATAAAATTGTTACCTGCCTGTAAGTAGTCATTCAATAAATGTCATCTGTCAAGGATTATGTAAGCTATTTGTAGAGAATATCATTACTTGGTGTGCTGCTAAGCCAAGACATTTTTTTTTTAATTTGTCTAAGAATTAATTGATTAATATTTCAAACTAAGAATAAAAATGTTCAGGTATTATTTCCTTCAATTTTAATTCAATAAAAAGTTGATTTCATCTTTTGAAATGTAAATGAAAGCAAATGGAAACATTATTTTTTTTTATCATCATCATCATCATCATTATTATTATTATTATTATTATTATTATTATTATTATTATTATTATTATTATTATTATCACAAGTAAAGGTCATGTGACACAAAAAATGCAGACTGTCATTTTTGCCACACTTATCATATGCTCAGTTCAACTTGGTTTATGTAGATAGGCATTAGTTTTTGGCTTTGCTTCTTTTTTTTTTTTTTCTGTGCTGAGTTCTAATTAAAAAAAGGCAACAGAGTCATACTTCCAATCCATGCAACTCACAACTATACGTATTGATATGTAACAGTAAGTTACACACACATGATTCACAATAACAAGAAATTCAAATAAATGTCTTCAAACAAATGTTAAATTTGTTGTATCATTTAATTTTAGAGATGCTTGAATGTGCGTATTCAACAACAACAAATATTTAAAATCTTTCTATGGATTCATATTCGGGTAGTCAAAAAGCAATGCAGATGGCTCCGTTGTGAGCACATTAATTAATCAAATGATGTCAATTTTGCTGATTAACTATAATGTGTATTAATTGATTAATTAAATGAATGATATTAATTCTTAATATAATACGAAATCTACTGCAATTTTTTAGACTATTACATAGTCTCAAAATGGTCACCTTTGATGCCATCAAAAACAACAAGCAATTATTGAATTTCATTTTTTTAGAGGGCAATATTCTTAAGACTAAAATTTTTTTACAAAGAACAAGCTTTACATTTCAGCAAGTTTATTGGTGAAGCAGATGTCTGAATATACGTTATAAAGTCGGCGAAGAGCAATTCCAAACATTGCCGAAAAAGAATTATTCTGTACGTCCATTGAATAGGCCTAGAGTCAACACAGCAAATAGACAGAAAGCAGATTAACTTGTTTGGGCAAACCGGCAAATTTCTATTGAAAATCTGGCATCAATGTTGGATGCTAGCCAACACAGTGCACAGTCTAGTGAATTCAACCAGGTGTCTTAATGTCAGTGCCAGGTGGATACCCAGCTGATAATTAACAGTTGATCAGAACATTGATTGCTTTATCAATCTTCTTCAGCTTACTAGCAGAGATGAACCAGTCTGAAGCAGAATTATTACAGGTGATGCAACAACGATTCATCACTATGACATTTGAACCTGAATCAAAATTGCAATCAATGGATTAGAGACACCCTACATTTCCAAAGCCAGAAAATTCTGGATCAGAAAAAATTGGCCAGCAAAATCATGGCAGAGGTGTTTTTAGCACATTCGTGAAGTAATACTCGTCAACTTTTTCCCAAACTCAGAATTGGGTAAGGTGATTCTCCACCATGATCTTGCTCGAACATGAGTGCCTTCACAAGGGATGTACATGTATCAATTATCATACTCTTTTGAGTTGACTACTCTGACACACCTGCCATGTTCTCCTGACTTGACTCCAGATTTTCGTGTTTGATGGCCCTTGAGAAACACTGAAAGGGCAACATTATGATGATGATGATGAAGATAACGAAATCGCTGTTTAAAGTTACCTAAAAATTAAAAAATTAGCCTATCACTTCTTACAAAATGGGTATATGTGCCATTACTAAAATGTGGGCAGCAGCTATTGAGGGAGACGCAGACTTGGTGAAGACTTGGAACTTGATCCTGACATTCATGTCTTTAATTTCAGGTAAAACACATGTAAATTTATTCAATTACTTTCTTTGAGCTGCACACCAACTTGCTTTACTTTTCAACTGCTCCTTGTGGTAATAAGGTACTTGTAGTAATAAGGTACACAAATACTACCTTTGCTTGCACACAAGAATACACACACACAATATAACATACGTCATAATAAAAAAATAAAAGCAAAAATAAAAAACACATAGCTGACACGCAATTTCACCAAAACTCTAGGACACAGTGCCATAGACGTCAGGATTTGGGCTTGAACCAAGAAATGGAGGTTGCAACCTCGTGAGTACAAAAAGAGTCCATGACAGTGACATCATGTCAAGTTTTTTTAAGAACATGAAGGCAACATGTATTGCTACTAGAGCTGTAGTAAGAAGGGAGATAAATGCTTTCTTTTTATCTTAATTTCATATTTTAAAATGTTAAATGTCAGTCATTCTGCAGAAATTTTCATTAAATACTTTCAAGTTAAGCTTCAAATCAAATTGTCAGTGCTGTGTAAAAACACATTTCTTTAAATATCTGGTACTGGTAGCTTTTTGTAATAATTATACAATAATATATATTATTTTCTTCCAGGTAATGAAATGTTATGGTAACGCTATTATTACTATAAAAATTTATACCGACCATTCAAGTGTCGGAAATGAGGTGCATGAAAAATATACTTATGTCCGTCCGTGCCATGGAATGACATCTAAAATTCACACAAGCCCATCAAGATCCAAATGATTATATGAGCGGACTTAAGTGCTTTTCACTTGAAGCAGACAAAATTAGATGCACACGGATATATTAATATTACTATTACTATTACCCTCTAAAGTACAGAGAGCGAAATGTCATGAAGAGAATGCTAAAAGTAAGTAACAATATTTTTTTATCCTCCACCGATCTATGCTTCTCCTTTTAGGAATTGAAGTTGAAGCCCAAAAATGCTGAAATGAAGATGATATGTCACTCAAGGGTGTGACAAAATTGGACAAGATCAGAAATGAGCACATAGAGAGAATGCTCTCACATAGGCAGGTTTGGAGACAAGGGGAGAGAGTCTAAATTGAGATGATTTAGTCATGCCCAGAGGAGAGTACAGCATAATATAGTATAAAATATATTATTAATATTATTCATTATTATTGTATAGGTAAGAGAATGCTAAAATTGTTTCTACTGGGTTCTTCTTCCTCAAGTACCAGGTCTGATATTAATGATAAAGGCATTGGTCATCATGGCATGCCATTTACTTCTCTGGAGAGAAAAAAAAAAAGACTGAAAAGAAGGTATATGAATGGAATTAAGGAAGATATGATGGCAGCTGGTGTGAGAGAGAAGGATGTATGATGAACAGGACTGGTTGAAGATGAATGATCCACTATGACGATCACTAATGGGATTAGCCGAAAGGAGAAGAAGATCTGCACTTCCTTCTCCTTTACCATTGATATCTTTCTCCACGATTGTTTGTGATCTAAGACATAACTTTGAATGAAAGTGAAAGTTCACAATTATAGTAATTCCCTTTGATTTTGATACAAAGCCTTACAAAGCCAAAGCCTTAAGTAATTCTTTGTTACATCAATGATGCACTATAGTCATTTTTCACAGAGAGGGTCAGCCTCCGGATCTCAATTATGTCAAAACTGGGAATTTCATTACGGATGAAATGAGATATCAATGTTCAACTTTTTCAAAAAGAAATCGACGTGTACATTTAGTAACACTGGTTTTATCCAATCTTTATCCCACGTGCACGCTATATAAATGAGAAACAGATCACAGTCAAAGTCTATAAAATCTGCCGGAACTGCCAGTTAAATTTGTCCTTCCTGTTCGCGGCCATCCATTGGACATGGATCCTCTTGGTCCAAGCATATTGGGACCCAAACCAAACCTGGGTCTAGACCGTAACCCCTGACCCATTGGCTCTGGAAGTCCTGTGGATATAAGTATAAGACTTAGGGTAAGTGTAAGATCAAAGACAGAAATGAATGATGTTTCCTTATAAATAAATAAATTAGAGTTCTTATCTCTCATAAAGAAGCCAATGTAATTTGTAAGGTGTATACATTTTTTTGTACTCTTGATAAAATCCACAAACATATGTGTGTGGTAATATTACCTGTGCGATTTTATGTGGGTATATTATAAATGCTCAACATGGCTCGAGTAATTTACAAAATGACATTTTAAAAGCCTTCTTTAAAGCCTAATCAGCAGCAAAACAAAACATTGCAGTGGAGATTTTTAATCAACCAACCACAGGGCTCAGCAGAGTTAAAATCCGCTTGATAGATCTAGATTCTAGATTTAGAATCCCCCTAGATTCCTAGATTCTATATAATCCTACTCTAGATCTATATATGTATTTGTCTTTCTATATATTATGTTATATCATCTAATACTTATAAAGACCATATCCATTCAATCGCGCTCTATGCATTTTACAAGGCGCACCTTGAAAGGCTTTTTCCAAAAACTCAACTACTTGAAGAGCATACAGGGCAGCAGTTTTTTCACAGGAGCACCTCTCTCGAATATTGAACTTCCTTATCTTTGAGCCATTTCATTACTAAAGGAAACAACTGTTAAAACTATTTGTAAATAGTCTACTATATGTCAATCCTTCATTGAATAATATTTTACTTTTTTTTTTCAACTTGAATGATAATGTTGAACATTTTTATTACTCAATGTGATAAAACCAAGTTCATTCAGTCAAAAAGATATCTTGTATCCAATCATTCAACACAGCCGCAAATCTAGGGCCCATTTTAAGATGGACTTTCTGTCAAAGATCTTACCAGAGCCAAATTCTGGATTGAGGTCATAGTTCCCTCCCAGCATATGGGGGTAGAACGGTGGGTGACCCCCGGGTCCAACCATTGGAGGTATTGGGAAGGATCGTAACCGATGTTGGTTGTCAGGAAACAGAAGAGACCACCGCTGTCGCTCTGCTTGCTGTTCTTTATGTGCTATGAACTTTTCTTTATACACCTGGGAATGGAAGAAAAAAGCAAAGCTTTAGGGTTGAAAAAATAACATATGTAGCTTTGCTCAATGTAGGGACAAACTATTTATCTAAAAGCTTTGGTTTGTGTTGAAACTAGTTGATATTTTCAAAGCCTTTGTCAGTGTTGAAACAAACCAATATTTTCAAAACTTTATGAGACATATTATATTTAGCTTTCATAAAGACAAGAATTTACTAGAAAAAAGATAAAGAAATGAAAAAAATCCTAGTCTGTCCCCTTTCCCTCACTCAATCCCATCCTGCTCTCTACCTCTCATTCCCTTCCTCCTTCTCTCCCATTGTATCAGAATTAACAGGGGCTCACAAACGTATGTCACAGCCAAGAGAAGCAACTTACCTCAAACCAGTTCCTGTCTAGGCTGTCATTAGATGGAGCTGGAAATTTAATTTTAGAGAGTGATTGACAGTGATAAAGATCCAATATATATACATAATTGAAATATTATACACACAATTTAATACACATTTTTATATTTAAATTCTCAGTTATCTTTAAATTGAAGTATACCCTCTATTTCTTCCTTTTTCTTTTGAATCCTCATCATTCATCATCGACAGATCTCAAACTACCATCACATAAAAAAAAAAAAACATCCCCCACCACACAAATGGAAGTTGATAAATACATCTAGACCTACAGATCAAACTAACCCTTCAAATAAAAATGAGTTTGCTTCTATTTGACTTTGTTTTTGGGTTATTTTGTTTTTTGTATTGTTTTGTTTGATTTGGGGGGTTTTTGGGGGGTTGTTTTTTGTTTTTTTTTAAAGGGCATTAATATATGGGGGGTTGTTTGGTTTTTTCCTGGGTATCTTCTTTTGTTTGTTTGTTTTTGCTTGTTGTTTTTTTTTATGGGTCTTGTTGTTGTTGGGTTTGTTTTTGTTGTTTTTGTTTTGTTTTGTTGTAATCTCGCCTCAAACCAAGGCCTAAATTAAGTTATTTCATCGTTTCGCTGCCTTGGCCTCTGGCAGTGCA
>JBBPCV010580753.1:0-11421 GCA_037974505.1 Plocamopherus tilesii
ATCTGTCATAAACACCACCACCACCACCACAGCTACCACCACCACAACGACCACCGCCACCACTACCCTTTCCACCCCCTTACCTTTTTTGTTGCCTTCTAGATACGAGGGAAGCAGAATCTTGGGGAAAACATTGCTGACAACGGAGGTCTCAAGTCTGCCTATCATGTTGGTATTTTTCTCAGATTTATCAATGGATAAAGGATTATTTAGATTGTTTTACCACTAGCGGGGAATTTTGGTTTTGTTTTTTATTTTAAAGCATTATTTGACAAAAGAATCTCTCTTGGGGAAAAGGGAATGAAAGTATGACATCCTGAATTTTTTAGCCCAATGTATGATGTTTTCTCAGCTAAATTGAGTCTAAGTTCTCTTCTTAGTCGTAGTCTTCAATATAATTGGAAAACTCTGTGGAATTATGTGTTCTTATCAATGTGCTGAGAAGAAGCTCTTGTATTTTAATCTCAGTGTTGATTTTTAAGTTTATGTTTAAAATGTTCAGTATCTCTGCTATATTTCAATAGTTTTGATTGATTATTTCATAACCTGTACGTATCAGGCAGATATAAATAGAGGTGACTTTCTACATTCGATGGAGGTAAAGTAAAAGTTTTAGCTGAAGATCTTGTGTTACCATTTTCTCTTTTTGGAATTCCTCAAGAGGCAATACATTTGTTGCTTTGCCATGGATATTGCCTGGACAAAAAAAATGTCAACATATTTCTTGCTCTTTGCTCCTTGAAGACTATCCACTGCACCTTTTCTATACTCATTTTTTTGTTACCTGGTGTGTCTTTATAGTTAATAGATGACTAATTTGCCTGCATTTTTCTGTATTTTCACTATATTATCTACTAGGTTTTGTTAGTGTGGATCCCATACACACCCTCCTTATTCCAGGACTGATCTTAGGAGTCTTTGGCATTTTGCGGACAGCCATTGATGTTTTTCGTTCTAGGATGGCTATTAGGCCACTTGTTTCTTGCACATGTCTTTGTGTTTGTGTTGGTCTTTCCATTGCAGTTTATGATCTTTAGGCAATTGATTCCAGCAAGTACATCCAATATTGGTCGCAATATGTGTGCCAGGGTTTAGTCTGGTATGGGGACCTTTTAGAAGAATATCGTCTTTATAAAATTGTAAATATTTCAATATTTGCTCAAATTCAAGCATAATGACCTATAGAAGTTAGGATCTTATCAAATATATTATAAGAACATCATTATCATTATACTATCTTTATAATTATTATTGTTATTATTATTATTATTATTATTATTATTATTATCATCATCATCATCGTCATTGTCGTCGTCGTTGTCGTTATTACCATCATCATTCTTATCATCATGATTATTTTTAATATTAGTATCATCTGCTATGAAAAGTTTCTAGAGAAAAAGCTTGTGTTAGATTCAAGCCCACTTGATGCCACAGCCATTAGTAAATCTATGAATGTTTCTCCTCCACTAGGCATATCAAAAATGGGCCCAAGAGCATGAGAAAGAGAAGCTTCTTCCAGGACTCCAATTGACTCATGAACAGCTTTTCTTCCTCGGCTTTGCCCAGGTGAGCTATAGGATACCTAAACGTGGTTCTTGCAGCCATGCTTCATCCAGGTTGAGAGTAAACTCTTTCACCTCTTAAATTTGTTTGAAAAGAAATAAGACTGGTATTTTTGAGCTCATGATTTTTGTAAAAGTAAAATTAAATGAAACAGTTGTCTGCTGCCCCTCTTTAGTATTTTATTTATAGTCATTTAGTTATGTGATACTTGTATAAGCATGCAAGGCTAAGCTTCATTAAACTGTCATCAATTTTTGCAACAATTTTTGTCTGATTTTATGTACATTTAAAAAAAAAAAAAGAAGAATTTTTTTCGAAGCCTATTTAATTTTTTATAACTGAGTCGATTGTTTGCTCTCTCACATTAATTTCAAACTATTCTCATCACAAGTTTATTGCAAATTTACAACTAGACCATCATATAATGGTGCCTTCTTTTTTTTTCTTTTCCCTTTTTTATGGTACATAATTGTTGTAAGAAAAGGCAGCAACTAAAACAGGAATAAAATGGACTGAAGAAAACTGATTGAGTGCCTTTTGTAGACAACTAATAAAAGTCACTAGCAATGAACAAAAAAATACAAATTAAAATGTCAAAGCCAAAACCGTCCGCAGATGATGTCAGATTTCACCCACTCTGCCTTCCCTTGGCAATAACAAAGGGCATGCAGTATAACTGCCGTTCAAGGTCTTTTTTGTTTTGCCAAAAGCAACCTCTACCTGCCTTTGCTTTCAAAAGATTTCAAAGTCTTATAATTTCAGTGTTTTTAGCTATTGTGTAACTTCAAAGGCCCAATTTCAGTGCTTTTAGCTACTTTGTAACTTGTGATAGGTATGTCAAAGCCCAAAACTTCCCTACAATGGAGAAAAAAAAAAGAAGAAAAACATTGACGGTATGATATGACACTTCACTTTGGCATAGCAGCCCTGTTAGGGTTTATATTTTTACTTTTAATGTGAAAGCACTTACTTGTTTGTGTGACTGTACAAGCCATCCCATGTTATCTAATGTGTCTTACCCCCATAACAGTGGTATTTAGACAAGAAAAGTCAGGATAGCTTTGTTTTCATGAATTGTCCTCCAAGCGTGACTTAAAAATCACTTTGAACGTAGTTTCATTATCCCTCTCAGTAATAGGTCCAAAGAGAGATGAAAAGTTACAAGTTTAGGATGAATGATAAATCCTGAAATGTGTAGATTTCTAATCCATAAAAGGCTTTGTCTCACAACTGTTATGGAGTAAAGAAAGGCAGGTCATGACTGCAATCTTGACATCAATGCGTGTTGTTGTGCTTTTGGTAGCCAAATGCTGAGACAAAGACTGGTTTACTATATCTGACCCCTGTGCACATATTTAGCATATATTATTATGTGAACACTTACAGACGGCAACATTTTCATTTTCTTTTCTTAAGATTTCTTTTGAAAATGTATGTTGGCAGGTTTGGTGCGTGAACATGCGCCCTGAGATGATTCATATGCAGATACAATCCGATCCACACTCTCCCGACCAATACAGGTATGTCACACTCATTTGATCTTACCATCAATTTTTATTGATTTTTTTATATCAAAAACCTCATGTAGAATGGCATCAGTGTGAAAAAAACAACTAAAAAGAAAACCCTCTCTAGAAAACCCAAGGAAAGAAAAATATGGGATTCTATTGACATACCTGACTTCAAGGTTGTTTGCGCTTGCATCGTCAGAAGAGGGCACCTCAGCAACCTTCACGATCTTGTTGTCATGGCTCTCTAACACTTTCGGTCATGTGCTAGGGATCTTAGGTGTTTTAAATCGCTTTTCATCTTTAGAGAGTTGAGAACGGAGAGTTCTTTATTCAGTATTATTAGCAGTCTTGTTATTGGTCATCCTTTGAATTGATTGCCAAATTTTGTAAAATATAGTTTCATGGATTTGTTTGCTGGTTTGTCTTGGTGTTGTCTTAGGATGGGTTCGAATAATTTCCAGTGGCTTTCAACTATGAATCGGAAATTGGCTTTACATCACACATTTTGTAGAGGGACTAGTTTTAAATTTTAACTGCGTAGTAGATGTTGATTTTATTAGTCACAATTAATAAGATTTACAAAAGGATTCTGGAAATGTATAGAAAAAGTTATTTTAAAAAATGATTCTGAGATCTAAGAATTGGCTTTGGTAGTGTTGATAATATCATTTACATGAGACCCCAGTCAAATGAAAGATCAAAGAAATATAAATTTGGTATATTGCAATAAAATAACATCCAAGGTATTATTATGAAAAATGATTTCTCAATGGTTTATTCAGTGTATTGGGCATCACAGTTTGAATTAGATCCATTGAATTTATAGTTTTGTTTAAAAGGAAAGAAGGAAACCCAAATATTTAACCGTGGATCAACAAGGTTATGGGTTTAAAATGTATTGCTTTTGCCCAATTTATCACTTCAACTTTTCAATAATTTTAATTCTTAGACTAAAACATAATGCGCTTACTCATACAAAATATGAGGAATGTTTCGTATTTGATTCATTTTTTGACATTTTAAGAAGAAAAAAAAAAGAAAGAAAATGACATGTTTTCCATTTACCTTGCCACAGAGTCATTGGTCCTCTATCAAACTCGGAAGATTTTGCCAGGGCTTACAAGTGTAGCAAAAACAGTCGGATGAATCCTCCCCGCAAATGCTCCATTTGGTGATGTTTGGCAATGGAGCCATGCCCCAGGATTCAAGCCACTAATCTGACGATTTTGCATGGAGATGAGTCGCATCAAATGCAAGGGAGACAAGCCAGGGCATTTGTAACAAAATTGTCAAAGTTGCCAAGGTGACACATGACTGAAAAGGTTACCATGTGTTGATTTTTCGGTCGGTTTAGTTTTTGGCACTAAAAGTGTATTAGTTGATAAAGAACAGTGTGACAGATATCATTGGTTTTTATTTATATACACATACACATATTTTGTGTTTATTACAAAATGCATTGGAAAAAAAAAAAAAAGAAAAAATGTTGCGGCAAGACTGCATCAAGTGATAGACAATGGGTATGTATGTTGGTATTATACATTTTTTGCTACAAAGTGTGAGCTCAAAAGGGCATGACTGATAGGGTTACTTGTGTGAATTTTTATAAAATACATATACGTTTCCTGGTAGAGTTGTATCAGGTGTTAAACAATTGGACTTTGTTGATTGAATCAGGGCCATTATATAATAAACTGTATATGTCATTTTGATCCTTTGCTGCAAGACTGCATTTAGGGTATGACTAAATTAGCCCTATGTTGTGCCAAAACAGTTGTCAGATGAAAAAAAATTTGAGCTGTATTAACGAGTTCTGTTTATTGTGGCTTTTAAAATTTTTTATTTCTGGTCCTAGGGCGTGGAGGTGGGTAATGGAAGGGGAGAAGACTTTTATTGTGAAATTATATTGAGATGCTCTAGAAAGTTATATCTAATCAGGGCTGTTAACATTTTTATAAACCATATTTATATCTGATGGCACATGTATATCAGAACTATCTTGATCATTTTTATCTCTTGCTTCAAAATCGTATTTAGATGTTCAAGAAGAGCAAGACTAAATGCTAAAGTTCATATAAGCTGTGTCTGTACAGAAACATTGGTTTTTGGGTTTTTTTTTATTTAAAACTTGATTGTATAGATCAAAGCTGTTTTATAGGCTGTCTCAATCATTTTGATATTTTGCTACCAAAATCCTTAAGCTGCTCAAGAAGGGCATGACTAAAAGAGGTTTTTAGATTTGATTATAACTATGCTCATATTTGATGACCAAACTGTATCCGACGATAAACATGAAAGTTTGGCTTTTTTTGTATACTATATAAAACTTGAGTCTTTTTTGGACTTTGACGGTAAGATTGTGCCGAGGAGACAAGTCTGTCAACAACTTTGGTTTACAACTGTGTTCATATATTCGTACTACTGCCATTTTTATCAGCTATGAAAGATTTAGAACTGTAGATCCAAGTTGTTGTTTTTTTTTAATTTGTGTATGAAATGTGTTGATTTGGTTTTGAAATTTGTTTATGAAATGTGTTGATTTTGTTTTTAAATTTGTGTATGTAATGTGTTGATTTGGTTTTTAAATTTGTGTATGAAATGTGTTGATTTGCTTTTTAAAATTTGTGTATGAAATGTGTTGATTTGTTTTTTAAATTTGTGTATGAAATGTGTTGATTTGTTTTTTAAATTTGTGTATGTAATGTGTTGATTTGGTTTTTAAAATTTGTGTATGAAATGTGTTGATTTGTTTTTTAAAATTTGTGTATGAAATGTGTTGATTTGTTTTTTAAATTTTATATGAAATGTGTTGATTTGGTTTTTAAATTTGTGTATGAAATGTGTTGATTTGTTTTTAAATTTATGTATGAAATGTGTTGCTTTGCAGCAAAAATGTTTTTGATTTGCTGAAGATTCACTTGACCAAACAGTTGTTAATTGTTTTCTTCCTGTATGACAATTTGTTTTCGGGAAGATACAAGCAATTGGATAAAGTATTCTATCATTCGCAAAGAAGTTGTACATTAAAGGAAAAATTTGTTCAATATGATTGTTTTAAGAGAAAGTACATAATTTAATGGTGATTTTTCTTTTTGTGATTTAGGTAGGTTTTTAGGGGCCTTTCAGTTTTTGGTTTTGCTTGTTGTTGTTGTCTTTGTGTTTTGTTTGTACTTTTTGGATGGGAGGCATCAGCTCATTTTGATGGATTCTAAATATCTGATTCATGCATATTTTTTTTCTTATTTAGCTTTTCTGTTGTAATTCAGTCATTAAAAAAAAAAAACCCAAAAAAGAACACATCACCCCACATCACCCTTAAAAAAAAGTACAAAAAAAAAAAAAAAGAAGAAAAGAAAAAAGAAAAGAAAAGAAAAAAAAAGCTCCCCCACAGAAAACCCACCAAGAAAGAAAAGGAAAGACAATATGATGAACTGATATGCAGTCGACTTTGATAAGAGAAAAGAGGAGAGGGATAAGATGTCGGCTGTATGTGGCCTGTCTTACTGTACATATCTATTTTTGTACATTGCATCAATCAACGTTGTCCGTATATGATGCATCACTGTCATAAAATTGCACTAACAAGGTATGTCACATGGAATTGAGAAGTTGCTCATGCAGACGTATGGATAGAGCCAGTTTTGTTTAGTCTTATACTTATATGTTAAATTGTCAACATCTTCAAGAAGGTGGACACTTCATGCGCAAATCAATGTCATTAGCCTGAAGCAATTTGTTAATGTCGGAAAGCTTTACTTCCCTGTATAATTTTATGTTCACGTCTTACCTATACACGTCTTAAAGAATTAGTATATATAATATACATACACACACACTAGTTTCTATATACTAGTTGAATGCCTGTGATTTCACGGGATTAAAAGATTAAGTCAATTGCAATCTAGATCTCTGCTAAGAAGAGGATCCAGATCTAGATTAGCTACACCATCACCATCTAGACCTACTACTCTATGATTTACATTTAGATCTACGTCTAGCTCTAGATCTAGATCATATTGAGTGGTCTTTTTTTTCAATATTTTATGAGTGGACATGCTAGGTTGCCAGGTTATTTTGAAGAATTCTGCCAATTTCTATTTTAAATTCAGCCAAGAATGCAAAGCATGCTTGACTTTGAATGCCACTGTTTATACTATTTGTCATAAGATTTGCATAAAAATCAGCTTAGGTCTATTCTTATTCGATGAAAGAAAGCATGGAATGTTTTATAGTTGATAAATCAAGAAGATTCTTGATTTTGAAAACACCCCACTCAAAGTGGCATGAAACAGCTGTTTGCAAGGGCCAAAAAATAATACTATGCGACAACACTTTCAACCTACATGGTTTTTTAACCAGAAATTGTCAATGGATATCAATGAAATTTTAGACAATAATGGATATCAATGAAATTTTAGACAATAATGGATATCAATGAAATTTTATACAATAATGGATATCAATGAAATTTTAGACAATAATGGATATCAATGAAATTTTAGACAAAAATGGATATCAATGAAATTTTATACAATAATTAAGTGACATTTTTATGTTTGAACTTTTGTGAAAAAAATTATTGAAGAGTTTTTAGATCTACACTTCTGCCAGAATGCTAAGATTAATCCAGTCAGGCACAAAATGGACAGGGAGAAAATGCCCCTTGCGCTGAAAATCACCAGAAACTCAGCTGAACCTTCATGTAGTCTAGTCACAATTCGCAAACTCTTACACTTACACCTTTTTTATATTTTAAAGGACATTTTCTTTTAATTAAACTCCTTATTTTTGCTTATTTTGGGGTGCCTTGGTAGTTTCTGTCATGCTTCTTGTTAGGAGTTTCCAGTTTAGAGAAGCCATTGTTGAGTACAATAGGAAGAGTCGTCATGGGGTGTCCAGAGAAAAACTTTAATTGCTTACTCTAATTGAAGTATGCTAGAATTACACTTATTTTTATGCAAATGTAATGACAAATAATAAAGTGATATTTAAAGTTCAGCACTTTTTTTCTTTGACTGACCTAATATATAATCTATATATTTATTTGTGTTTATGTGTGTAAGCATATGTGTGTTTGTGTGTGTGTATGTTGTGTAAATTGTTTAACTTTGGTAGAATGTAACTGTGCATGCCTGTTGTCCATATTTCTGGAAGATATGAAAATATCCACCGTTTACATTCTTTTAAAATTGAGAAGTTTTGCTAAAATGTCAGCTGTTAGTATTTCCGAAAGTTATTAATTATTAAGATGTGCGGAAATGTCTGTTGGGTTCTTATCTGAAAGGTGTTAAAGTATGCGTTATATTTCTGATACATACTGTTATTTGTATGAATGTCATGTTTATATATAGACATGAATGTAACTATTGCTCATCTTTTGATTAGGTTTTTACCAGTCATAATCATATGTGATTTTTTTGTATGCATGGCTATTTCAACATTAATCAAGATACTATACGTTAGGGCTGTGAATAACGACATGAGCTCCACTGGTTGTGAACATATTTTACTTTCTTTTTAAGAATGGTAGCGGGGAAATTTGCTCATTTTCCCCTCTACGTTGATTTGAGCAATTTCTATGCATAGAAATTTCAACATGAAAATCAAGGCCTGTACTGCATTATGTGAACCCTAAAATTTGGATGATTTTTTTAAACAGAACATACAGAGTCCATTCGGAGCTAAAGCTGTCTCAGGGTTGAAAAAGTGACTTTTTTTTCTTCACATTTTGGTTTGTGATACTTATGAAATCATCAGTCTTTCTTGAGACATTATCAATAAAACAGGCACAATTAATGCGTCAAGCTTACACCCCCACCGGCCATCCAAAATAATTCCTTGACCTAAATCATCATGTTTACAAGTCTGTGAAGCAAACGAAATATTTGCCAATCTTAATTCACTTGGAGTCAAGTAAAAGAGCATTATATCTTTGCTTCGCCCTTGTTATACACTCTTCATCTTCTTCAATTTATGTTGCATGACCCACCGCTTTAGGGAATTGACGCAGGTTGACAAGATAGGGGATGGCGACTCTACATTTGTGGTGATTTGTAGGGCTTGTGTCAACGCATTGTCCTTTTTGGGTGAGAATTTTACATGATCAACAAAAATATATCCTTTTTTTAGAATTTTGTTTTGTTTTGCTTTTTCTTTTGGAGGGCGTTTTTTCCCATTTATATTTTTTGTCCCAATTTAATTGTTTGTGATTTTCAATAAAGTCCCACTTTTTTTATAACATCTTTTCATATTTGACTTCTTTTGACTGCTCTCAATTAGATCTGATTATAACAACATGAATCAGATTTGTGTTGGCTTTTAATTGTATAATATTAATGTAAAAAAATTGTTTTCCTTCACTGTTCCTTTGTACATGTATGTATTATTGAACATGCCACATAATGGATTTCTGAATTATCTCAATTGCTATGATGTTCTGATTTTGAATGTATCACAATAGTATGTATCCTCTCATACTTGCCATCCCATGCCTGGATTTTCCTTCCTCTTTTAACTCTCTTGTTAGGATGTGGTCGGCACATATTTACATTTATGTTTCCTTCAATTCACCTCTCAGCTAGGCTATCTGTGGTAAAGTTTAGTATTTCTAGAAAATGTTTTAGAATTCCTTATGCTTGATGTTAGAAAGCAGGCTTCACATGATTTTGTATCACGTTTTGTACATTTTGATTAAAAAAGAAAATGTTTATCTTCAATCTATTCTTCCCTCTCCCCACACCACCACATTTCTTTTCTTTTCATGAATGATATAAGTATTAGAAAACCTCATATTTAACATGTATTTTCCACATAAATTTAAGGAGCGTTTGAATGTGTTCTCTTGATTTCATTGATTTGCTTTATGAAACACTTCGTCCATGTTTTGAAATCCAGAATAGAGTGGCGAAATGCCTCCTGTTGGACATTTTCGCTGAGAAAAACTATTTGTCAAGAAATTGGAACATTGAACATCTATTTTTCTATTTTTCTATTTTTGAGGATTGGAATGAAATATTTAGCTTTACATACTTTTCCATATGTAATAAAACAAGTAATTTTTTCAATGGAACATTTAGTTTTTATATGATCTTCACGGGACAAAAACTTTATTAACATAATCTTGATAATTTTACAGAAATATTTTAAGGAAAAAGAATCCAGAAAAAAAAAGACAAAGCAAAAACCAAAGCAAAAGTAAATTAAACTTTTGAAACATTTTATGGAAATGCCAATGTTTTTATTTTGCCCAAACAAATTATACTGTATTTTTAAATGTATAATTTAGTATAAAATTGACATGAGGGAAGGTTAAAAAAGTATAGAAAATTATGAAGGAATACGCCTGTATGCCAGATAGAAAACGAAAATCTCTTTTGAAATGATCTGTTGTTCATTAAGTTTCGTCTATAATCAAAGTGCTAAATATGTGAATATGTCTATCGTAGATTGATAGTGGTGAGGACAAGGGTTACAATGATGTAATGACAAGGGGTTATGATGATAAATATATAAAGTTAAAGACAAGGGGTTATGATGATAAATATATAAAGTTAAAGACAAAGGGTTATGATGATAAATATATAAAGACGAGGGGTTATGATGATAAATATATAAAGACGAGTAGTTATGATAAATATATAAAGGCAAGGGGTTGGGATGATAAATATATAAAGACAAGGGGTTGGGATGATAAATATATAAAGACAAGGGGTTATGAATGATAAATATATAAAGACAAGGGGTTGGGATGCTAAATATATAAAGACACGGGGTTATGATGATAAATATATAAAGACAAGGGGTTGGGATGATAAATATATAAAGACAAGGGGTTATGATAGTAAATATGTAAAGACAAGGGGTTTGGATGATAAATATATAAAGACAAGGGGTTTGGATGATAAATATATAAAGACAAGGGGTTGGGATGATAAACATATAAAGACAAGGGGTTATGATGATAAATAGATAAAGACAAGGGGTTATTGTGGTAAATATATAAAGACGAGGGGTTGGGATGATAAATATATAAAGAGAAGGGTTGTTATGGTAAATATATAAAGACATGGGGTTGGGATGATAAATATATAAAGACAAGGGGTTATGATGATAAATCTATAAAGACAAGGGGTGGGGATGATAAACATATAAAGACAAGGGGTTATGATGGTAAATATATAAAGACAAGGGGTTGGGATGATAAATATATAAAGACAAGGGGTTATGTTGATAAATATATAAAGACAAGGGGTTGGGATGGTAAATATATAAAGACAAGGGGTTATTGTGGTAAATATATAAAGACGAGGGGTTGGGATGATAAATATATAAAGAGAAGGGTTGT
>JBBPCV010581864.1:0-5000 GCA_037974505.1 Plocamopherus tilesii
CACGGGTGTGTCAGCGACTAATCATTCGACTCCTGCTAGCTATCGTCGGAAGGCCCCGAGTCTCATACGCAGAGACCAATTTAGAAAGAATCAGCATCGGAGTATAATTGCAGGCGAAGAGCCGTCCCCAAATTTATTTATGCCAGTAAAAACAGAGCAAGACAAGGGTAACGAAAGAGAAAAACAGGACAACGATTCATCACATGCACACAGCGCTAATATAGCCACGGCGCCGCTCTCTTGCGTGTTAGATAGACTGTTTGTCACCAAGGTCAGTTTCGTCCTCCATGGATCACATGGATAGAGCACACCAGCCACTGTGTTACAGATCTCGACCGGGACCTACGTCAAGTCAGCATGTCCAACTCATCAACTTTTTCAATCACGAGACATGACGCTCCTCTCGACCCCGTTGTGCCGTGTGAGTCTGAACACAACTCACTCAAAAACAACCTATGTGACAAGGTGAATGCTCCCACTGCGTACACGGACTAACACACCTCACAAGATGCCGACACAGACATGGATGAAGATAGGAAAGACAAAGTAATCACGGTTAAAACACCGAAGGTAGCAGAGGCAAACTTGGATAATAATGATAGTGGAATTAGCAATGAAAAAGTGTCGTCCTGATGGATAAACTAGAACGCAATCATCCGATTCGAAACATCATCTTGAATATGGATAAAGATACTGCACAGCGCATCGCCCAAGAGGATCGCAATAAAAATGTTGTGAAATCGTCTTACATCGAACCAAACATCATCTTGGTGGAAACAGATGATTTAGTTGTTGAATACAGTAAAGGAAAAGAACTCGTCAGATTTGTCATCAAAAGCTTTGACCCCCAAAAACACGACGGCAACATATGTATAAATGTGCAGACGACACAGAGCTTATACAAGCGGACCACTTGGAACACCTACAGAATATCATGTATTTGAGAGCACATTTGAAGCAATTGATAATCAAACGACTAAATCCTAATACCACAATGACGACATAATAATATAGATGCTCGAGGGAATAACATGAATTATGCGTTCGTTCTTTGCTGGTCATAAATACGATTAAAATGTAATATTACTACGTATATTTTAGATTGTTCAGAAGAATTGATAGAAATGAATACATATTGATGTCCATTATTACTCTTTCAAATTTAAAATCATGATCAAAATGGTACAATTGATATGATTTATTGTTAATAAAGTTAAAAAAAAAGTCACCAACATTGGCGTAGACCTAAAAAAAAATAAATATTTTTGTTAACACATTTAATGTTCTGATAAGGTTGGATGCCATAACGTTGTCACAAAAATTCTATGGTTTAATTAAACCAGCTCCCTACAATTATGCGTAATATCGAGTGGTAAACTTGCCAGCTGTTGTGCCCTTATTAATCAATGAATACGCACTTCTAATCTCGCATATTTTGCAATGTGTGAGATCGACGGTAATGGAGAAGTTTCACCTATGAAATGACATATTAATAGCTGGATACTCGGAGCCGTTCGTCCAGGAAGTACTTCCTGGCTTCAAGGTTGTGTGGTGCGAAATTCCGTCGTTCATTCGGCATGGGTAAGAGCTACACCAAATTCCGTGTTTTGATCGGAACTGCCTTAATGAATGTACCCACTTGTATTCCTATGATATACGGTAACGTGTCTACGTATGTGTTTTCCTTTTTCTACCGCCTTTCTGTCCCCGATGCCAGCACCATAGACCCGGACAGAGTGCTCGGAATGCACATGGCGTCCATGTGTCTAGCATCTATGGTGCTAGATCGCATGCGGATTATGCTGGGCTTGAGAATCACAGTAGCCATTGGTATGGTTCTCACCACGTTGTCCTTCTTTCTCACCTACTTCACCGTCGAGTGGTCGGCCTGGGCGGTGGCCGTCACCTTTATGATCTTTGGGGGTGTTGGAGACAGCCTGATCGCTAACATCTCTTTCATTTACGTTGACGGCTGGTTCGAGGCCAGGTACGTCGGCATCGCGTCTTCAGCGGTGAGCAGTGCTACGGGTGCTGGCGCTTACCTCCTCAACATCATCCTGACGAAGTATATAAACCCGGACAATCTATCACCGGACGCAATGCGCGGGAAAATATCGTATTTTACTCAAGCTCAGTTAGTGAATCGGGTTCCAATGGCGTTTGTAATCATAGGAGCTGTCTCGGCAGCATTTCAAATTGTTGGATTTTGTCTAATCAAAGAGCCGCCCGCCGACACAGACTCGGAAGAGTTGAAGCTTAAAGATCCAAAACATTCGAAGGGTGGCAAAAGCGTCAACGGAAATAATACTTGCACTGCATCTTGTGGCGATAAAGGGTGCAATGGTAGCGCTACAAGTATTACACCTAAAGAAAATAACGACTACGATACTTCCATCACAGTGAGCAGAAGTCGTCTTGTTGACGCTTCCGATTTTTCGGGATCGAGTATCAGGGTCGATGTTGAAGCGTGCAGGGAAGTAACAAACAGAACATCACCCTGCGAGGATACTGCAATTTTAGAAAAGCCAAGGTTGGGTAGAATCCCTTCCAAGGCAAATGATAAAACCCCTGGAGAGCTTTTGAAAATGGAGACATTTTATGTCGTCTGGTTTTCGGCGTTTGTTGAAGCGATGGGATGCATGGTCATGGCTACCTACTACAAGATATTTGGCCAGCTGTGGATAGCAGACGACACAATGCTGGTGGGTATTGGGAGTATGTCTACGTTGATGGCCATCGTGTCACGTCCTGTTTGCGGTCTCCTGCTGGACAGACTCGGGGTTAAGAACGTCCTGATCTTCCACACAGCTTCCAGCTGCGTCCTCCATTCGCTGTGGTACTTCATGGCTAGATGGAACAAATGGTGTTTTTTCCTGTGGACCGATATCCTGTCCGCCGTGTATTTCAATCATTTCTACGTGTATCCCGTAGTGTGTCTCAAGATGTTTGGCCCTTCAAGGTTTGGATCCAACATGGTTCTTTTCTTGGCAGCTGAGACATTCGTGGCGCTTGCCTTTCCTGCACTGACGTCTGTAATTCTACAAGCTTTGGGTTGGTTCTGGTTGTTCTTCTTAGTGTCGGTGACGGCCTTTGTTTCCTTTGTCTTACTAGTCACTCGAATGCCTTCACAGCAGTGACAAAGGGGACGGATAAAAATAATCAAACTAATCTAAAAACAACTGTAAGGGAAATGACGTTACAGTAAAAACCGAGATGATTTTAGTCCGACTGACGTCGCTTGCCCAAGACCTGAAACAGTGAGTTTCCTTTCCAGCAGATGATCTGGCCACGACCAGGTCGAGGAAAACTTTTAAGCCAGAGAGGGCACAGGAACCCTAAATCTAAAGACAACTCGGTAAGGATGCCAACGCTTTCTTTTGGCCCCTCGTGCGATGATGATTCACGTTATTCCCTTCTACCCTGCTACCTTACTCCATATCTCAAACAGTAGATATATAAGGTATCTGCTTTCATGTGGGTCTGCAGGAGAATGTGGAGCAAAATATTTTCCATCCAGCCGCAGGTAACCACGTCCAATCTAATGTTACTTCACTTTGAGATGAGGTATCGTATTCATAATACCCACAGCCACAGGGGATCCCCAACCGGAAAAGGAAATTACGTATTTATCGATAATTTCTTTATTATTTAAACAACAATCGGGATAAGACAGCACAAACACAAATAAATAGATTGAACCCACATAAATAATATTACATGCATAGCATAGCAACAACAAGACATTACTCCCCTTTTTGTCCACCATGTAAATGTGTAAAGAAAAAGAATTCTGGTTGTTCTTCTGGTTATCGGTTGCTGTCTATGCTTCCTTTTTAAAGTCTTCGCTCGAATGCCTTCGTGTCATCAGTGCATGCAACGTGTATGGAGGAACAAACGACTAAAATACCCACATCCATTAAATAAAGGTATAGGAAAGAGCAGGCTCTGACTGTAAAAATATACTATTGTAGCGCACGATGTCAAAGGGGCTACTTTCTTGTTGTGGCTATCCAAGTAGTAAAATTACTAGACTCGGCCACAGACACGCACGCTTCCAACGTCAGGACTCATCAGTGTGGCTAGAGTGATTGTGAAAGCGACATGCTGGCTGCTAGACCTAGTTGTGATGTGAGTGAGTGTAGGTCTTGATCGAAGCCTAGGCTAGGCATGTCTACCGGGTCACATTATGTCAACGGTAGTCAATGAATGTTTACGTTGGAAAGGTGGTCTTGCAACGTTAGATCCACTGCGACCGCCACACCATAACAATGTTCACGTGTCACTATATCATAATTGTGCATGCAGTCCCCCATCATATGATTGAGGAAAAAAGGGACTTAAAATTTATAGACAATCTAATGATTTGTATAATATTTACGCAGGAACTGAACCCATTGCCTAGTATTTGTGGCTGAATAATAATAATAATAATAAAAATAATAATAATAATAATAATAATAATTCAACATTACATTAATCCCAAAGGTAACAGCAGTTTATCGTCTAAGAAAGGCTTTTACTGATACAACGACAAATATTAATGACAATTGTGAATGATGATATTAATAATATTAATAATAATAATAATAATAATAATAATGATAATAATAATAACAGTAAAAATAGTAATTATCATAATAATAATAGTAGAAATAATAATAATAATAATAATAATAATAATAATAATAATAATAATAATAATAATTCTACATTACTAGTGTTAAATTAACGTCGATAAAAATTACAAAGAAAAATAATGATAACCGTGATGATAATGATTATAGTGATTTTGTTAATCATAATAAAAAATAATAGCAACAACAACAACAATAGAAATAAAAATAATAATAATAATAATAATAATAATAGTAATAGTAATAATATTAACAATTATATTGATAATAATATGATAATAATAATAATAAATATAAATGTAATAATAATAGTAATAACAATAATAATATGTTAATAGTAATAATAACAACAACAACAATAATAAT
>JBBPCV010581864.1:10000-11419 GCA_037974505.1 Plocamopherus tilesii
ATGAATATTACTGGTGCGCTCTTGTTCAGGCGAAGCACTGCATAGAAAACATGCAGTATTAACTCTTTGACTACCATTAGTCCGCTTATCGGCATGAGCATGATTTAAGTCTTTGACCATAATTTGCCCATGTATCGAGGTGAGCATTCTCTGACCAATGAACTCTTCATCTCTCTCCTGAACATGACGAAGCCATCTCAATCTATAGATAGACGTACTTGAAGTATTGCAAATTCCAATATTATAATTAATGGACAAAGTGTATGGTAATTCAATAAATATATGGGTAAATTGTGATCACATTCCAATATCTGGGCAAATTTTAGGGTAATTCCAATATGTGGGCAAATTGTGGTCAAATTCCAATGTATGCGCGGATTTGGTCAAATTCTAATATATGGGCAAATTGTGGCCAAATTCCAATGTATGGGCAAATTGTGGGTTAATTCCAATATATGGGCTAATTGATTGTGGATTAATTCCAATATTATATGGGCAAATTTTGATCAAATTCCCGTTCATGAACACACTGCGGTCAAATTCCAATATATGGGCAAATTGTGATCAAATCTCAATGTATGGGCAAAGAGTTAAATAGTGCGCATTAGCACGTTCTAGGATCCGTATAATATATGGGCAAATTATAATAATATGTTATTTCCAATATATGGATACATTGTTGTCCAGTCCTGATGTATGGACCAAGTGTGGTCAAAGAGTTAAATCGTGCACATTAGCACGATCTAGGATCCCTATATATGGGCAAATTATGGATTAATTCCAATCTATAGGCAAATAGTGATCCAGTTCCAATATATGGGTAAATTGTGGTTAAATCCCACTACATGTATATGGGCAAATTGTGGTCAAGGAGTTAAATCGGGCCCAACCGGAACCGTTCGCGACGGCAGTCAAAGAGGTAAAGTGCCCATATCAATCTCGCCAGTGTCCGCGAGAGCAATAACATGCGTGCCCTTGTTAAACTGAACCGGGTTCTGATTTCTGCTGACTTGCCAACAGCGGAAAGCACCGCGAAGCACAGCGTCGTAATGTGGGCAAATAGAATCAGGCGAGCTGCCATGCTGCTAGATCTAGCTGTCTGGTGGTCCTGAAGTGCTGGCCTCGCCCTGCCCATCTGGTCATGGTAATCCCTGTACGTATGGGTGTGCGGGGTGTTCATTCTACTCTAGCAGTGATTGCCTGGAAGTCAGTTGGCCGTGAGACGATCGAGACGCGGACCAGTTTGACCAGGTCTTAATGCAACTGAGGATCAACTAGCGTGCATAGTTAAGTATAAGTATAGGCGCGTTGTTGGGTAGTTGTAATGTATTATTCCTATCACCAACACAGGCTACACAAGATTGATGTGTTGAAGACAAGTCGGAATGTTGAGGAGAATGGTCGGCAAAATACCCCCCT
>JBBPCV010582975.1:0-11411 GCA_037974505.1 Plocamopherus tilesii
TGCAAGCAAGGTGGGTGACAAAGTACTTAGAGCAGGTTATTAGACATACAAGCAAGGGGGGGTAACAAAGTATGTGTGTACATATATTATGTAATCGAATGTAAAGTGCATCTTGTAGTAATTAGTGACCACCCTTTGTGTAGATTTTCTAGTGATAAACTAAATGATGATTGGCTATGTAAGATGCTCAGTGATTTTTTTGTCTACCCATGTAAAAAAAAAAATTGGCAAAGGACTTCATTGTATAGTTTTGTTATTGTGGTATAAAAAGGAAGCACTGTGATTGTGCTGTATTAAATTTAAATAGTATTCTTGTGCCTACTGTCTAGTTCAAACATTTACTGCCAATCAAAATAATGTTAATATTCATTTCACAAACAATGCTATTCTGTAATGACAATAGGTCCACACAATATTTGATGAATAATATATAGGATTGGAATATGTTTTTCAAGACTTCTGTAGGGCTGCGCTTTTTTCCAATTTTTTTTTTTGAGTGGCCATTTACATCTTTGCCTTATTTAGACTACATCTTTGCCTTATTTAGACATCCAAATAAACTTGAGAGGTCAAGATTCATGGTAGACCTAAAGATTTTCTGTGTGTTTAGTAGTTTTTATTAAAAATTGAGCCCATGAGTATTTTTGGTTTTTTCATCATCATGATTTGTGAAAATTTTGAGCCTCAGATTAATGAGGTATTGACATTTCTGATTTCTGTGTTTTAGCTCCTCCAGTGATAACTACACCGCCTGCCACAACATCCACGGCTCACGGACCAGATACTCCACCCAGTTCATCCAGTCCGGCTGACAGGGGCAGTGAACGTTCTGAGAGGAATATCCACAAATTCCCAGCTGTGAAGTTCCTGACTCGTCCAGACTTTTTTCCAATGCTTCAGGCAAACGAGGTAGTTTTTCAAGACAACAAAAATCATTGTCAGTGTAGTGAAACAGCAAAAGTCATAGAAACACAGCATTGTTCATATGATTAAAAAAAAAGTTTTTATACATACAATTGTATGGATATTATATTTATATCTCATTATAGTGTTCCGTTTTCTTGAAAAACTAGGGCATATTAATATGTGTTATAGATGGAAAATTAATTACGTCTGATTACTTTATTTTTTATTTTTTAATACACATTACAAATAGAAGGGTTTGGTTTTTTTTATGGATAAATATATCTCAATGTTTTTGATTATTTTTGTATCTGTATATAAGGATAGACTTTAAAGCCTGTTTCGTTCTTTACTAACCCTAGGCTGCAATGGTGGAATACAATAGAACGAGCAAAGTCAAACATATGATCTCCAAAATAAGGAGAGATCCACGAAGCTTTGAAAGGTATGTTTTTTTGTGTTCTCTGAAAACACACACTCCCGAAAGAACTATGTATCTTATTTCATTGTTTATAGAGCAAAGAACCTATAAGTTGAAGCAATGAAATATTAAATTATACCTAACATTAAAATAAACAAATGAATCCCTACTGCCTCAGAGCCCTTCAATCCCTCCTCTCTCCTTTGAAACAAAGTAAGTTGTGAAAGAATGTAACTTTAAAAAATGTAAAGATAATTATGTCAACTCTGTTTCCATATTTTATTTACTTAAGCCCAAGAGCTTGTATATTTAGATAGTGATTTCTGAATTTTATTCTCATATGAAAAATCAATGAGAAACAATATTTGTAAGCAATATTTATGGATTTATTATTATTTCAGTGTTAATTCTCCTTTAGATTTTATCTAAGGAATAAAGCAAAGGATTACATTTTGTTAATATACTTAAATACATTTATTCACAGGTATCAACACAATCGTGATCTAGTGGCCTTTGTAAATCTTTTCTCTGACACATCTAAAGAATTGCCAAGGAGATGGGAGATGAAGTATGATCGTTCTGGGAAGGTTGGTTATTTTCACACTAAAATTTTGTGCTCATTTTACATTTTTGATCAGATTAACTTCATTATAAGCCAAAGTGTATGACTTTTTTTAATCACTTAAGGCATTAAATGACTTGCTTTCTGCAATAGAAACTTTTATGAAATCTTTCAAGTTATTTCATCACAGTAAATTCTTTTCTTTCTTTTTTTAATCAACACCCATTTGGACAGTAGTTGATGTTAATTATTGATTACATTTTGGCCTTCCTTTCTCCTTTACATATTTTAAGATTTGTTCATTTAAAAAAAGCGAAAAATATTTGAATGTGTTTTATTTATGTCATTATGTATGAGCTTCTATATTGTATTCAAAGTATAATGGTGTGCAAGGATGTGTGACTTTTGGTGCCAAGGCACCACCATTTGTTTCCTGCATGATAAACCATGAATTTATGTTGCCTTGTGTTATAAAAAAATAACACTGTTGTTTTCATTTTTAAATAATTTACTGCCTTTTGATTTTCGCTCGACATCATTGCACCATTAGATTTGGGTTCTGCATCCTTTTAGATGATGTTTTTAAGCTCATATCTTGGCACCCCTGGACCAATTTTCAGTTGTATAGTAAATATATTGTGATCTTTTTTTTTCTTTTTTTTATATATTAGTTTATATAGTATTCTGTTTTTTTTTATTCTTTCTCATTTGTTTTGCAGGCTTTCTTTATTGATCATGTTTTGCGTGCAACCACATTTATGGATCCTCGGTTGCCGACTGATGTTCCTCTCATCAACCCTGACTTTCTTCAAAATCCAGCTCCACGGCTTCGAACCTCTTTTCGAACACCAACAGAAAGTTCTCAGTTGGATGTGGTATGTGTGGAAAGTGATTCTTTAGAGTATGATTTTGTTTTAAACTTGTAACATATCAACTCGTAGAAGCCATTATATGAGAAATCTTAACTTGAAATGTAGTGAGTGTTATGAACCTTATGGGATCTTCTTACAGTAGAATATTTAACAAAAATTCATAAAGTGTTATCTAAATTTTGTTGAGAATTTTTTTTTTTCACATGATTCTCAACGACATATGAAATGCTCTTCCACCAACCTGCCATACCATAATTAAGGATCATATTAAATATTTTCGTTACTTTAGTGACATGATTTTATGCATTGAAATCTATCAAGTTTATTGTAAAAAAGCAATCATCAATGTAAAAATTGATGCAGATTCTAATAATTCAGTCAAAATTGATTAATTTTAAAAACACTAGCTAATTAAATGGATTTGTTTACTTTCAGCCTGTCCCACCTCCACGGCAGCCAATTACAGAAAACACATCCTCAATACCCACAGGTGAATTATCACATCAAGAGTCACTTATAATATTTTTTTATGATAGAAAAAAGATTTATACACATAATAAGAATGTAAAAAATCTTAAGCTTGTAAATAAGAGAAAAAGTATCCCCTCAATTGACCTTGAGATTTGTGTCAGTAACAATGTTATCTTTTTCTCTGATTTTCTTTTTCCTTTGTGGCATTCACAAGGTTTTGATGTATTAAATGAACAATAATTTACTTCGTCTTATAAGAGACTGAAAACAAGATAAAAATATGATGATTGTTTTGATGATGAGTATATAGACATTTTTTGACTGGCATTCTCTGTTTGTTTTGTTTTCCTGGTATCCTTCAGTTATTCCTGTGTTGGGCCTGATTAGGCTTAGATGTAGTTTCTCTCCTAGTTTAGTTTTCATTTCCATGGTTATGTTTTCATTAACCCATTGACCCCCGTCATCATGCATGTGCGATTTTTTAAAATTTACGATATACTGCAATCATCGCACATGTGCGATTTTAGTATTGTCGGCTCTGTAACTTTAAGCAGTCCCAAGTAATATCGCTAATATGCAATTACGGTACCAACCATTTTATTCTTCTTTCATTTCCTTCAAGCCCAAACTCTTTTGAGCGAGAACTTTTTTTTTGGTGAATTATTTAGTGTCAGCAACTAGAGCCAGTTCCTATCACTGATTTTGAAACCATGTTCGACAAATCGAAAGTACTCTTTACATCAGTATACTGCAAAATCTTGCTCAAACCATTGTTTGTCAGTTCATAACTTCTTATGTTTATTTTGTACAATTTTCTTCAGATGTGTTTATTTTGTACAATTTGTATGGTTTCAAGGTTTTATATGTGTGTGATCCATGAATTCTAAAAAGATTTTTTTGACCCCATTCACATCACTGTCAACTGAAAATGACAAAAAATAGACTCCTTATTTTTTTGGTACTATAAACTTGAATCAATTATGCATAACATGTCCAAAAATGGAGAGAAAATTGCAATAAATAAAAAGTTAATGAAAATTTTTAAAAACATATGATTTGGCAGGGACCCACGTCATGGCTGGGAGTCGGTGGGTTAGGGCATTTTGGGATTTAAGTGGCAGCACAGCCTCACTACATTTACAAAACATATTTTTTTTTTTATCCTAACAGCATACAATGAGAAAGTTGTGCTCTTCCTTCGACAAGGAAATATTGAAGAGATACTTCGAGAGAAGAGTCCCCAATATGCAGCTAGTGCTGGTCTGAGAGAGAAAATCAATAAAATAGCAACCCGTGGTGTTGATATACTTGAGCAATTCTCCAATGATATTGATCTCACAATTTTACTGAGGTATTTGAAAGGATGTAATGTTCAAAGATGTATTAGTTTTCTTGTTTGGTATAAAGTGGTGTTTGTGAATTGACAATAATGGATGGTTTTGCTTATGTACACTCACTTGTGATAAAGGAAACAAACAAATTTGTGTTTTGATTAACTTTGCTAGAAACTCAATTACATTTTCAAATATTGAATTATATGCATAGTATCTGTAATATTCTTAAGAAGATAAAGAAGCTGCAGCAAGTGAAATTTTGTGTTAGCTTTGTGCTTTGTAGTGAAATAGTCTTTATTTTTCCTTCAATGGATTGTCTTTTTTTTTCCTTTAAAGAAAAGTCTTAAAGAATATCATACAAGTATGATATGACAAGTGCATTTTCAAAATCTTTTGCTTTCCAGCTTATTTGAGAACGAGATCATGTCCTACATCCCAGGAAGCATTGCTCTTCGAGCCAATCAAATGCTGGAAACACCAAACCAAGGATCACCCCAAGGGTCACCAGGTACTTACCGATACTCATGTCCTAGTTTTATATATATATTGTAGTATAATTGCAAAGCACCTAATGCCATTCTTATTGGGTACTGTATGAATATATAGCAGTTATACTAAAATACTTAAATCATTTCCACAATCACAGAGAGATAGAGTCTTATCATGCTTCCATTAGTATATTACATTGTGCATGAATTCATAAATACTGACAAATCACATTAAAGATAACACTTTTTTGTTTCTAGGTCTTTCCTTGATCTTTTCATGCATCTGAATTTCAAGAAATGTCCTCAAATTTTTTCTTTTTATTTCACAAGAGGCCTTTAAGTTATTAGGCTTAAGTCATTAAGCATTTTTTTCCAGTTAATTCATCCTTCACTTTTATGCTAAATTCATTTATTGTAGTCTACCAGATTTTCTTACAAGATAATTTAATGCTTTTTAATGTCTACGGACAGTATTACTCCACCATTATGCCTCACTCACGACTGAAAAGTTTTGTATTATGTTTCTTTTTATCTCTTGAAAGGGAAGGACATACTATGTATTTTATGTATTTTTTATGTATTTTTAACAAATATCACGAGCAGATCATTTCATTCAGTTTTTTTAACAGTATTTCACCACAATTATCAGTCTAAATTGTCCATCAACTCAAAGAAAATTAACACATAATTAACATGTACTGTCATTTTTAAAAGTAGTGGAAAACTGCAAATGTAACATATTCTTAGAATAACTGTTTGTTCTTTGCTATATCTCTTGCTTGAAAAATGACTATTAAAGTACTAATATTACAAGTGTAACAATAAAATGAATTGCTCATTCATTCTCTTCACTGTATAGTGCAAAGACTACCAGGCAGGGTCCCAGCGCCATACAAACGGGATTTTCAAGCAAAGCTTCGGAATTTTTACCGCAAGTTGGAGTCCAAAGGTTATGGTCAGGGGCCTGGAAAATTAAAGTAAGTAAACTTTGTAGATGAATACATTTTGTCAGACCAGTCAGTTTTATGCTCACCTCTTACAAGGTCTGTCAATTGTCAAAGTTGACAGTATTGAAGTTAAAATATGGGATGAATTTGTCTGTGATTTCATTTGATTTCTATAAAGCAGACAGAGAAAAGGGGAGAGAGAAAGAGAGAGGTAGAGAGGGACAGAGGGAGAGAAGGAAAGAGAAAGAGAGAAGGGGAAAGAAGGGGGGAGGGATATATAAGTCTTTGGATTTAATTAAATTCAAAACACATGTATTATATTTTCTTACTCAGATTGACAGTCCGTCGTGACCATGTACTAGAAGATGCTTTCAACAAAATCATGTCTACCCCAAAGAAGGAACTGCAGAAGAACAAGTTGTACATTACTTTTGCTGGAGAGGAAGGGTGAGGGATACAGGCATATATACAGTCTTACACTTATTTTTACCACATCCAAATTAAACGTTAAATATCCCTTTTGGTTTTTCTACATTTTTGTGGACATTTAGTATAAGCCAAGACAAACATGTTTTCAATTGAAAAAAAACAACAACTAATGCCACTCAGATTGGCTATGTCAAGGGAAATAACGTTATTTAAACTGATTTGACTTTTCCCAATCTCAAGTTTGATCAATATGTGGAGGGATGATTTCAACAACAAATACAAGTACTGAAAATTATAGAGCATTATTTTTCTTATTCTTGTTGTTAAGAAAGCTTTTCAATCATTACTATGAACTGTTTGATCATTGCATTGAGTGTTGATAAAAGTAATGCGATCTATATCATCACCAGGTTGGATTATGGAGGCCCGTCAAGGGAGTTTTTCTTCCTGTTATCTAGAGAGCTATTCAATCCTTACTATGGATTGTTTGAATACTCTGCCAATGATACATATACAGTCCAAGTCAGTCCACTGTCTACCTTTGTTGAAAATGCTCATGAATGGTATGTGTTTTGACATTCTCATGTTCTTTTGTATTATATTTGATTCTTACCATATTTTGTTTGCCATGCCAAAGACTTGTTGAAAACATTTATTATCTATTTGTGGATAAAGTTAAATTTTATTTAATTGTAGCTTGCTGCAACATGTTTTCATCAAACATAAATAAATGTCTTTTCATATATGGGTAAAAGGTAAAACTGGTATTGGTTGCATGCTCTGTTTAATTTTCTCGCTGCGAGAATAACAAAATACAAAACATACAAACTCAAATGTAAAGAAAAAATAATTGGAAAATAAAACAACAGTAACAGTGAACAAATTGAAATGAAAAACTTATTGTAAGGGTTGACATGAGAACGGCAATCTCAAAATATTGTGTATAGGATTTTGTAAATGTCCTCATTCCTTGGCTTTGAAACCCTTTTTCTCAAAAGGCAATTTTTTTTGTTAATTAACAGGTTCAGGTTTTCAGGCCGAGTCCTTGGCTTAGCTCTTGTGCATCAGTATCTCCTGGATGCATTTTTCACCCGGCCTTTTTACAAAGCCTTACTAGGAGTGTAAGTACTCAGTAATTATCATTTAAATTAGAACTAATGAGGTTAGGATATGTGAAAATATGTATGTTCTGATTCTATACTACCAGTGTTCATGATGATTGTTAAATTTTGTTGCTCATTGATCATTGATTTTTAAAAATGTACAAAGATTAATAAATGGTTTTAAGTTATTAACTATAAATTTCCCCCCCATTAAGGTCTATTATCACTGACAGAAGGGAGAACATTGTGCAAAATTCTATTTTCTTTTTTTTTTTAATGTAATAATAATTATTCATCACATCATCAATGAAAAGTGATGACTCATGGACATTAGTGGCTCCAGTTGGATAATAGTTTATGAATGCATAATGTCCCATTGCATTTTACCTTATTAATTCCCAAAAATGCAATTAAATGCATTATTTACACAGATATGATCAGTGCACAAAACCTACACACTTTGAACATGTGAAATATGCAATACATATCTTAGTTTATATGTTCCCAATAATAAAGAGGTCAGGCAAAGATGTATCTTGTCATTGCATCTTTTCAGTCTTTACATGAGCAGGTCATGAGAGAATCTTAAATAGAAAATCTTTGCCAATGGTTGTCGCAACATTACTGATTTCAGATATGCTGGTGAAAGTGCACTCATTTTGAACTCAAATTTGGAAGAAGCTTGATCCAGAAATTTCCATAATGACACCAAAATAGAGTATATCATAGAATTTGAAATATCTTGGTTCAGTGTACATGGAGACTGCCAGTTGCACCGCACAAAGCATAAAAACGAAAATGACCATGATAAAACAAAGGGTGGTTCAACTAAACAACATGTTGAAATCTTTATAAAAAGGCCTAAAGTTAAAATATATAAAGCATTCATGTGGCTATTTTTTTTTTTTTAATGGAAACAAATCTTGGACCACTAGAAAAAAGCGATAAAAGCCAATTGAATATAGCTGGAGTGGGGTTTTCATCAAAGGTTCCTACACGGCGGGAAGAAGTAAAATCAGCATGAAAGAACTGCATAGAATCACATGTCAAATGATAAAGGGCTAGACCATTAACTTCATATATGACGACATCTGAAAAAAGATGAAGCTGACAGTTTCATCTCTCCATTGGAAGCGCAGAAGAAAAGAAGTATGGAAAGAAATTTTGATGACATTAACCTTGTCAGCTACCTTCACAAATGACAATGCTGATAGGTAACTGGTAACATTAATACGTTTAAATTTTGTCAGCCACAATTTAAGATAAAAAATCAAGAGATTCTAGAGGAGATTCTAGATGATTAAATCTATGAAAAGATGTTGTTGAGGTGGAGACTTTCCATTTTAAGATTTTTTTTTTTTTTTTGTGTTTTTTTGTATGGAATTAAAATGGATGTATTGCTTCAGTATTATTTTTGTTGTGCCTTTTTCATGTAACAGTCCTCTGTCCTTGGAAGATGTTGAATCATTGGATATGGAGTTTCATCAAAGTCTTCTTTGGATCAAAGACAATGACATCAGTGAAGTTGAGCTAGACCTCACTTTCTCAGTTAGTGAAGAAGTTTTTGGACAGGTGAGAATATTGTTCAATATAGAGCCTTCTCCTTTGACAAATTTGAACAAGCAAATGGTGCAGATTATATTTTATCCACTTAAATGACTATAATTCCGTAGCCTGTCTTCTTTTGTCTATCTAAAAGCTTTGTAAAGATCGACAGAACTGTTCTAACTCCCACATGGTATTAAAAAATAAACCATGTTTTTTGTTGTTGTTTTGTTTTTTAAGGTGACAGAGAGGGAACTGAAACCAAACGGCAAAAACGTTACTGTGACAGAGAAAAACAAAAAGGAGTACATAGAAAAAATGGTCCAGTGGAGGTTGGAGAGAGGTGTGACAGAGCAAACTAAAAGTCTGATACGAGGATTTCATGAGGTATTGAATTACATATTATTTCATACATAAGTGAAACTTGACCACCCTTCATTCCTCCTTGCTATCCCATTCTATGTAGTAGTAAGTAGCAGGAGACATTGAATCATTGAATCTAAGCTCTGATATGGAATTGTATGCTCGAAAATTATTTGATCATAAATTCAACTGATTATTTTCCCACAACTACAAATACTTTAGTTCTACATGTATGAAATAAGAAATAAAGAATTTTTTTTTTAGAGTTGCCATCAGTCAATGTAAGTATCAAATATATCGGCATCAAGTTAAAAGAAAATTTGTAAAGGATATTTTGCTACACATTTTAAAAAAAACTCCAAAAACAGAAAGGTTGAAATTTTTTTGTTTTTTTTACCAGGTTCTCGATGGACGTTTAGTATCAAATTTTGATGCAAGAGAGTTAGAATTGGTGATTGCAGGAACAGTTGAAATTGAAATTGGTGACTGGAGAAGAAATACAGACTATCGCTCTGGTGAGTATAAAAAGGCTATACACAACACCGTAGCATAATTCCTGTGCAATCCATTAGTTCTTTTATTTTTAGCCTTTTTCCATGAAGAAGGGGGGAAAATGGTTTTGAGTCTTTTGAAGTAATAAAAAAGCCAACAAAAAAAAAAAAAGCATTTGAAAATTTGAAGACTTGTACAGGAGAGTGGATGGGTGAAAGCTTGGTTGGGTTTGGTGATGCAGGATCAGCTGATTAATATATTTTCACATTTCATGACTTAATTCTTAGATATCCATTTTTATATGTTCTTTTCCCTATCATCTTTTTCAGGATATCATGACCAACATGCTGTTATCCAGTGGTTTTGGGAAGCTATTGAGAAATTTGACAATGAGAGGCGTCTAAGATTGCTGCAGGTACTTACGTTTGATTGAATTTGATTCAGTGTTCTTTATTTACTCCTTAAGAAGTTAGTACATAGAACATCATATTAAAAAAAAAAAAAATCAATATTCATGCTCATTCCATGTAAATATTCTTAATGTAAACTCTTTCGCTTATACCTATCCACATGCTCACCCCTCACACCTTCTTGTTAATATTCTTATATATCTCAACATTTGAGTATATATTTGTTTAACTCTTATTCATCTAGACCAACATTAAGAATGCACGTTATTCAAAATAAAAATTAAACAAGGATATATAGCTATAAGAATAAAAATCAAAACATGTATCTACAAATCCAAAGGCATAAACATGCAATATAAAAATGGCAAGTATGTGTAGCCTTCAGAGTAATCGCTGTAATGGAAGAACTTGTTTATGTTTATATGGAGATAACAGTCAATTTAATTTTTGTTTTGTTTTGCTCTATCACTGGACTCGGGATTCTTTCATAGATTCAACTCTAGGGTTGTATAATCAAAGTAAGCATTGTGAAATGTTTATATCAAAACCGTTTTGGTACTTTTCTCTACTATTATTCCTATTTTTCTGAGTTCAGTCATTCTTCTTACTCATTTACTTTCTGTTTTGTTTTTTTTTCTTCTTTTAAAAGCACAACAAAACAAATACAGGCCTTTAAATTTAGGCAAGAAGTCTTAGTTTTGTATGGTTTGTTGCTTCTTCTAAAAGAGGGACTTTATTTGACTTATTGGGTTGAATGACTGTCATAAACTCTGGCAACTGAATTCCACAGCTGTTGAATTTTACTATGTATACTATTATGCTTCCTTCTTTTGTTTCAGTTTGTCACAGGTTCTTCCAGCATCCCTTATGAAGGATTCTCCGCCCTCAGGGGAAGCAATGGTCCCAGAAAATTCTGCATTGAAAAATGGGGCAAAGTCACTAGTCTCCCTAGGTATGTGACTAAAATGTAAAGCACTTTTGCGAGGTGTAATGTGGCTAAAATGCAAAGCACCCTGGCAGGGTGTAATGTGGCTAAAATGCAAAGCACTTTGGCAGGGTGTAATGTGGCTA
>JBBPCV010584086.1:0-11410 GCA_037974505.1 Plocamopherus tilesii
CAAAACAAAACAAAACAAAATAAAACAAAACCAAAAACAAAACAGAAACATGTGAAAAAAAATCCCCAAAATTAAAATCAACAAACGTGTAAAGAAGTATGTAAGTAATTGTAAGTAATAGTATAAAAGATAATAATTGAGCAAAATATCCATTTTACCTAAAGCTGCCAGGACAGGTAAGTTTATATAATATTATAGGACATCTTCACTAGAATATTTTACCTTGTTATGAACATTCTGTCTCATTGTAGAGATGGTTATTGAAAATTAGGATGCTTTTGAACCCTTTTACTTTCTTATTTCATTACTGGTATACTGGTGTGAGTTATATCTGGTCTGTCTGAAAGTTATTGTAGGAACATAGTTAATAATGAAATCAAATGAAAGAACGGTGGGCAGGGGAGGTTTTTTTTTCTTCCTTTCCATGATTATCAATTTTGTGGTATTGTCTGTCAATTGCCACTTTCTGTTTCAGTTCTTAAACTCTTGTTCCAAATTATTGGTCCTGCCTTCCACTAGATTTTACTTATGTGTTTCATTGATATGTTTCCCTTGATTCGTAGTGAATCCTTACCTTTCTTTAGTTTCTCAAAGAAGTTTTGTTACAAACAGGCTTCATGTTCATTAAAGCTGCCTTGAAATGGAACAGCTTTCCATAAATAATTTGATTCATAGTGACATATAATCTTTTCTTTTCAATATTGATAGATATACTTTGATGTAAATTCATGTTTTATAAAAAGAATTGTGTAGTCGCACCTTTTGCCATTCCACAACAATTGTTTAAGCAATTAGAGATAACGTTTTTTTCTTTTTCTCTTTATCATTGATCATTTATATTTTGATCTGTGGCCTATCATTCTCAATATATTTTAGGAATAAAGTGTCTACCTTTCACATTCTCTGTTTAAAGAATTTCTTTTTTTCAATGTCTGTTTGAACCATACATAGAAATTTTAAACATTTTTTATGCCTTAAAACTGAAATTGCCAAATGTGTTTGTTCCTGTGCCTGTGTAGTTCCTTCTACAGCTTAATTAGTAGTAAGGCTTTATAATCCTTTCTATATCTTAAATCTCAATGAATGCAGAGTTGACATTGTTAATGTGGTAGCATTAAGTAGAATATGCTCTCCAAAATCATTGCAAGTCTTATGTTTCAGCCATTATTCTTTTCTCCTTGTTGAAATAATCTACAAGTTATCAATTTTCCCATCTACCTGTTTAGGTGGTGATCAAAGGGCTAGAAAAGGAGCACATGCCCAAGAAAGAGAAAAAAAAGAAGAAGACATCTTGGTTTTCATGGGGCAGAACAGATGAAACAGAGAGCAGTGGTTTGACAGAAGATCAGATGAATGATCTTCCGACTGTTACTGAATCTTCTTCTGTCAATGAAATAAAAGGCATTTCAGCTTCTTCCTCTACTTCTACCTTGACTGAGAGTAACAATAGAGCCGACTCTGGTGAACCCATTAAATCAGTGAGTTTGATTGTTGTCTTATCTGTTTGTAATGGACACAATTTATCATATTTTATCTTTCAGGATTTAAAGCTGTAATTAATGGCAAAAATACTGATTCATTCTTCCTTTGAAATTTATGAAATTTGATTCTCTCATGTAATTTTAAAAAAAATTGTATAATCACAGTGAAAAAGTAAATCCTGAAAATGAAAAAAATGCAGTAATGATAACAATAAGATGTTCCTTTTTTATCTAATTTTTTTTTTTTTTTTTTTCACAGATTGAAAGCAAATCCATCAGCACAACATCTAGTCCTTCCACCAGTGTTGTTAATAGTCCAAGGAAGAGCAGAGAGGAAAGTCAAACTTTGTAAGTATTATGTTGTTATATGTTCAGTGTCCTGAAAGTCTCTGGACATGATAGGCAGTTTAGTGAATAGCAACACTATGAACTGTTGATTAGTGATAATATATATCATATAATTAATTTGATATTTCAAATGATGTGTGTTGATGTTTCTCTTCTCATTTTTAGGAGAAATCAACATCCAGAAGAGAATACATCCACTGAGACAGACACTGATACCTCAGAAAAAGAAATTTCCAAGTCTTCCTCTGTTCATGAGCTCACAATTGATATAGAGGAACCAAACGATGGACCCTCTGTGCCTGGACAGTGCTTAAAAGAAACAAAAAGGAGATGTGTGAAAAGTCTTCGTTTGACAACAGAACAAATAGTATGTGAAAAAATTGTCATCCTATTTAAGTGCTTGAATTTTATTTTAATGAATTAGGTTCTGTAATGATATTGCAGCAGCAAAATGCATTTGACATTTTCTCTGTGTTTGTTTTTGCTTTTACCTCTTCTTCTTTTTTTATATTTTTAAAATTATTCATTTTATATAATATAAAATGTGATGTAGTGTTTATTTGTTGTCTCTGAAAGAGTATGATTGTCATTTTTCATCATGCCTGTTGGCTTTGCTTTTTTTCTTTCAGAAAAAAATGAATTTTAAAGATGGCCTCAATGAAATTGTGTTCTCAGTGACTACTCAGTACCAGGGTACAACTAGATGTATTGCCCATGTTTATTTGTGGGACTATGATGATAAAATTGTTATTTCTGACATTGATGGGACTATTACAAAGTAAGTACATCTACCCCATGTTATTTTTAGTCAATGAATAGCGAATGTTTTTGTTGTTGTTGCTTTTTTTTTGTTTGTTTGTTTTTAGTTGGTGAGGTTTTTCCCTTTTGGATGGGGCTGTTACTTATTATGTTACTTATAAGATTTTTAAAAAATGTACGCAGATGACTGTGGGCTTTGAAAACAGTTTTTTGAGCACTTGAACTAATTCTAAAGTCAAGCAATGTTGACGTTGATGATGAAGTGACAGTGTCACAAATTCTAGTTGATATATCTAAGTCTCAGCAGTTTAATACCTTCTGTCTTTGCAGTTAGAGAAGAAAAAGTTAGTGAGTTAGGGGTAATGGTATGACCCTGTCTTGATCAATATTATAATGCATGCCAAAGGAAACTTTAGTCCTCATTCCCCTATTACTTCCACACTCAACCCCCCCTGTTTAAATGTTCTGTTCATTTAAAGAGGTGAATCTTTACCTCTTACTGACTGACTTGCTGCATGATGTTTGGTATATGTGCTATTGGTGTTTTTTTTTACTCTTATAGTTTTTCCATTATTTTCTCTTAGTCTTTTATATTCAGCTCTATCAGTGTCTAGCTTTTTATTATTTCTAAGAGATGTTCATCAGAATATGCACTCTAGGCAGTTGCTAATGATTAATAGTAATTGGATTTCTTTTGTTCTTACTGTCTCTCTTTTTTCCTTTTTTATTTTTAATTGTTCTCCTTCCTTAACCCCCCCCTCCCTTTTTTTTTTTTCTCCCAACATCACTTTTGTTGTTATATTCTTAGATTACAGCATGTGTCATGATCTGCTGGTTACTGATATCAATAGTTGAACTTGTGTGCCATGTTGAGTGTGAATTTGTAAGATTATGATTATTAGTGTATGGATTTGATAATCTTCATAAAAAAATGTAATCCTTTTTGTCCATAGGTCTGATGCTTTAGGTCACATCCTGCCTATTATAGGACGGGATTGGTCACAGTCAGGTGTGGCTCAACTTTACACACGGATAACGGAGAATGGCTACAAGCTTATCTACCTGTCTGCCAGGGCTATTGGACAGTCCCGTGTCACCAAAGATATGTTGAAAAGCATTAAACAAGGAGATCTGGTGCTTCCAGATGGACCGATGTTCTTGAACCCTACTTCTCTGATCAGTGCTTTCCACAGGTAAGATTGACAAACCATTTTGACTTGAAGAAGCATTAAAAAAAGTTTTTTGTTTTTTTTTTGTATTTGCTTGCTGGCTTTTAAATAAGGTTTTCGTTTGTTTTGGTTTTTGTTTGAGTTTTTTTCTTTGGTGAGGAGTAGTGTTGTTTCAATTTTTCCTTCATTTTATTTTTACTGTTTTGGGTTAATGGAGGGGGAGGGAAATTAAGTTTGATTTTGTTGTAGGTCTTGAATAATGAAATCTAAATACATTCTTGCATTGCTTGTTTGTGTAATCCCCTTGAATAACAGCTCCATGCGAATAGCTTCAAAAAGCTGTTTTAATGACATTGATAAGCCTACAATTTTTGAATGGCATGTTAATAATAGGATAGGGTGCCTGTTCATTTGGTTGAAAAAATATGTATATCATTCGACGAAGTTAATTAAAAAGGAAAGTGAAAGAGAAAAGGTCCTAAACAAATTGGAACATTTATTGTTGTTTTTAACAAACTTTTGAGTGTGCAGGCATTTTCCTTTTCTTTTATTCTTGTATGATATTCAAACTTATGTGTATATATATATATAATTTTTTTTTTTTTTTTTTTTTTTCTTTCTTTTAATGTCATTCCTATTTGTTCTTTCAGGGAATTGATTGTGAAAAAACCTGAAGAGTTCAAGATTAGCTGCTTGAATGACATTGCCGATTTGTTCCCATCTTCTCCTTTCTATGCTGGTTTTGGAAACAAATTAAATGTGAGAATTATTTAATTGTTGAATTTTTCAGCCTTTACTTTAGGAATGTGTAACAGGAATATTTGTTAATGTTTAAAATAATGTAATGATTTTATATGGTCTCTGATATCATAAACTTTAAATATATGAACAATTTTGCAAGCGAGCCAAATGTTTTGTTTTCAAGTGCATTATCTCAATATTTTCTTAAATTTGGTAACATTTTGATTTTCTTTCAAACACATTGTTTTATAAATGCAATCAAACTCAGCTGAAGAATTCTGTTTTTATGGAGGGCAGGACGTAAAAATTCTTCATTTATCTTATTTTGTATTTTCCACAGGATGTGATTGCTTACAGAGCTTTAAACATTCCAAGCTTTCGCATCTTCACCATTAACCCTCAAGGGCAGTTGAGACATGATTTGTCATTGACGTTTCTCTCTTCGTAAGTCTGCATGTTCTGAGTTTTCTTTATTTTGACCTTTTGTATTGGTTATTAATATGGGTTTTTTTTTTGCCTTCATCTTCAATGCAGCAGATTTTAGAATTTTTTAAGTGTTTTGAAAAACCAGAAGAGAAACTAACCAATGGAAACATACCACATTTTTCTCACTTTTTTTTAGAAATGTGTAGAGCAATTAAAGGACCTAAGAATCAAATATATACAGGATGTCAAAGACTCATTGACTGCCTAAAGCAAAGAAAAAAGAAACAAAAGCCATTAAGAATATAGCACATTCTTTGATATAGAATGGAACAATGGGGATGTAAAATTTATTGCATGAATAAATTATCTGCAATTTTAATATTTTACTCTTTATAAAAGGCACCCCATATAGCCCCTATCAAAATAGTTTTAAATCGTTCACTCGACATCTGGCCTTTGACATAATCTGACTATAGAGAAAACAGTCAAAGAGAAGAGATTCAAACAGACTACGAGATGCCCATGAATGCTCTGAAAAGTGACTGATTACCTGATCACCAAAGCACTCTCTTAGTCCAAGACATAGCTAATTTAGCAAAAGATGTACTATTCAAAGAAATCGAAATTTCTCTATTCATAATGGCATCACCATGCCCAAACATGTTTCTTTTCAAATCTGGTGCTAATCAGTGATTAAATGTGAAAGCTTTACATGGCAGATATCAATTCAGGGACACTAGGCGTGTGTATGTGTGTGTGTATGTATGTATGTGAGTGTGTGTGTATATATATATTGTGTATGTGGGTATCTCCCCCCCCCCTTCTCTCACTATCATAATATCAAGGTTAATAACAAGACAATTGTTCAATTTAAAAGATAGATAATTCTCTTGTTTTGACACCAATTTTCCCCTGTACTGATTGTCTCTTTGTGTTTTCCAACCATCAGATACAGTGGCATGTCAGACATTGTGGATCATTTCTTCCCTTCTTTGGACTACATAGATCGTGGCACCAACTCTCAATTCAACCCAGTCAACTACTGGCGCAAACCCATTCCTTCCCTTTCCCCCTCTGAGCTTGAGATGATCTCTGAGACCAACAAGCAGGACCAAGAGAAGGAGGCTAAATGACTAGCAGCCAGAGGGGTCCTAGCTGTCCAGCATGAAGAAGACCAAGACCCCTCGTACGGGGAACAGTCAGCACACTCCAGTGAGCTATATGAAGACAGTTTGAAATTTGCCACAAGAAGTGGTAAGCCTGTTGGAGGATTTGTTGAGAAAGTTGGCGGAATTGTCTTAGGCATGACAGGAGGAAGAGAGCTAAATCGCAAGATGAGTCTCTACTCTCATTTAGGTGAGCAAGATGTGTTTGACATTAATTTCGACCTGAACTGGAATGATACTGAAAGTTTCCCCAAAGTGAATAAAACAACTTTGAACACTGTTGTAAATTTGCCTTACAATAAGGGCAAAAGCTATAATTTCCTAGAAACCAAAACCCCAGGAGGATTCACAGCTGAATATGGAGCTATGAAATACATGGACGCAATGGTTTACGGAGGGGATGATGTACATTGTATGAATTCAACTTCCTTGATCAAAGGGAGTGATGAAGTGAAAAGTGAGGATGTTGATGAAAACCAGAATTGTGTACTTGATTCTAGCGGGAAATGTGTTTTGAACAATTCTAATGAAGGAAACAATTTTTTCACAAGTAAATCAACTTCTCCATTGTCAGATTCTGACATGAAAGCATTTTATTACTATAAAATGTCTGCTTTTCAACCAAAGAAAACCAGCCTTTTCAGATTGAACTCTTTAACTGGTACAGAGGAGATCTCCACTTACGACAGTGTGGGAAATGCAATGACAAGCCTTCGCCATGTGGTCTCTTTTCAGTCAGACAAGCGAAGGAGGAGCAAGAGAAGGCAAACCATCCGAGATTCCTGTGGTGATGGCTACGAAAGTGATGAGTCTTACCACTCCTCATTCTCAGACTCTAATGTAGATAGTTATTTCGATGTGGATGTATACACTTGTTCAGATGATGATGAATTGCCACTGTGCAATGACGAACTTCCAGAATGGCAAATAGACTCAAAAAAGTATGCATTCTATGACCCATTGGAACCCGGTGATCATTTTGAGGTCTTTAGAGAACCAAGGGCGCCTCCCCCTTCTCCTCGTGTGAGAACGCCACCTCTGACTCCGCCACACTTACGTGGTATACATTCATCTTCTTCAAGGTCACGTTCACCCATCAGCTTCCTACCCTCTCAAAATGATATCAAAGGTAACTTGGATGAAAATGTCATGCCAGTATTATCGTTTTTCCATCAGCCATTCGATTTCTGGCTCTTTGAAGTAGATTGACGTGAATATGTCTAATATAATATAATTAATTATTGTCTTCTTTTATTTTTCTTACCTTTTAGCTGGTGGATAGTGTTAATGATAAGGAGATTGGGATCTTTGACTTTTGTTTAAAATGAAGTATAGTATTAATCATCAAAAATATGTAATGTAATTCACCCAATTGAATTCGAAAGATATCAACTTTTACAAGATAGTCAAGAGAGTTCTTTTCATCTCAGGAATACTTTACTTTACTTCATATTTTTGTCATGAATGCAAATCAGTGTAAGGGTTTTTCTCATACTATATATATTTAAGTATATTTTGCAAGACATGCATTCAGCATTGTAACAGTGAAATAGTGTCTAGATGTAACCTTAAATCACTTTATTTACTTCAGGGTGCATCAGTGATAAGAAGTAAGTGTTTGTGTGTGTGTGTGAATCCATTATTTTGAACACCATTTTGGCAGAGAAACATATTGATATAGTAAACCATCATCTCTCAAATATTATCTCTGTGTCAGATCGATTTGGGGTCTCGGTAAAGAGAACCAAAGATCTTTTTCAGCTCAACTATCTTTGTTTCTGCTGCAGGCTCATTCTTTGTCTGTGATCATCAGATATTTTCTTTTATACCATCATCTTTCAAATGAGTTGTTTCCTTGATTCATATTAATAGTTGAAAAGGAATTCTTAAAAGTAATCCTAGGGAAGCTTGTACTTTAAATATGAAGTTTCTTTTTAAAAAAAAAATGTCTTTCATTTGCCATGCAAGAGCTTGAAAACTTTTCTTTCATCAAGACTCTGAAGTGATTGAGAAACTGGTGTAATGATGGGTTTCTATGTGTTGCTTTCCCATTCTTCTCTAAATTATGAACATGGCAAATAGTGATATGGTTAGAACACATGTACCTGATTCATCTTTTAAAGTTTTGCAATGCTTTAATTTTTCATATATCTTTTGCCTTTATGCACTGTGAAGAAGTCCTATCAGAACAAGAGCTTCAAAGCTCTAATAATTGATCACCGAAAAAAAAAAGTTTGAAACTAAAATTTAACATAGTTTCTTCAATGTATTGCCATACACCACATCAGATAATTATAAGTTGTGAAGATAATGTGTATATGATTTGATTTACAAGAAGTTTTAAATGAAACTGAAACAATTGGTAGCTTATGTGATCAGATTGCTGAAAACATCATTTTATTCCTAAGATTTTGTCATTTCAACATGCAATTTAAATTGGGTAATTATTGCTGTTCTCACTCCCATTTCTTCACTCTTTTCATTCTCACTTGTTGTATGACCCATAGAAGCATAATTAAACTAATTATTCTATCACATTTCGGAGATACTACCCCACACTGCTTTGTAAAACTTATTAATGTCATGGTTTGCATCTCCATCACTCTAATGTAAAACTTAAAATTAATGTCATATAGTAAGCATAACATTTTATATACAGTACTGTTTGCACATTCCTTTATTTTACACAATTTCATCCATTATCAGTGTGGTATCACAACTGAAGGAACCAAGCCAAATCTGTGAAGGCTAAAGTTAGAAAGAAAAATATTTTGTTTTTTTTATGATCAAACATCTTTTTCTTTTTACAAGTAATAAAATCGCCTAAAACAAAACCATCTGTCTATCTCAGCAGAGCAAAAATTATACAATAGTAAGAATAGAAGGTCCTTTTCCTGAATAATGCATGGCAGTGTGTTACAAGGCAGCATTCCCTTTATATATATACATGAAACAGTGGTTTTATTTTATGGTCATTATTATAACTCCAAAGATGCTGATTATGGGGTTCTTTTAATTTTCTTTTCCATTTTTTTCAAACTTAGAGTAGGCTTGACTTGGGGGTTTAAGGGCTATATACAAAAATCTTTCTAAATCACTTGTTCATATGTGTGTTTGTGATTTTTTAGAATTTTTTTTCAGTGTTCATTGTCAGATATGGTATGATTCTTTCTTATTATTTTAAAAGGGTAGTGTGATTAGTTTTTGTTGTTCACAGATGTATTTGTGATCACAATGGCTCAGTGGTAGCGCTTTGGACTCGCAACCGAGGGGTTATGGGTTCAAGCCCAGTTGGGGACACTGTGATTAAACCCTTGGGCAAGGTTTTTAACACAAATTGCCTATGTTTGCGGCACTGCTCTTGCAGCTGACGCTTGGTTTTCTGTTAAAAACCAAAAGATTATTTCCCCTCGGGGATTAATAGAGTTGATTTTTTTTTTTTTTTTTTTTTTTTTTTTTTTTTTTTTTTTTTGTGGAGTGGCTGTTCTGTATTTGAAATTATGACTTGTATTATTTCATATGCTGCCATTGGGACCAAGCTATTTTTATTTTTTAATCGCATGATAATGGTGTTTATATATATATATATATATGTCATGTTACAGCAGGTGTTCAACTTAGACGACTTACCATCGTGATGTATAAATTATAAAAAGGTGATCCAACATGCTTACCCAGTGGGATGTTCGTAGAGGAACACCACTTTTGTGTTACAGTTTTGAGGGGGGCGGAGATGTTAGTGTGAGGAATATTAGTGCATTATTTTCATTAAAATATGTGTGCATTGAGTTTTTGGCATTTCAAGGATATTAGTATTACAGAATTAATAATCAAATTCAAAGCGGCTTTCATCCTTTGAGGCTGTGGACACATGGTGATATTGTAAAGGATAAGCTACCTATACAGTTGATCTTGCTTTCATTTCATTAAATTAAAATGAGTGATGACGAAGTGCTTTTATTGTTAAAAAGCTCAAGACTGAGAAAACTATCAGTTTTTTTGGCAGTTTTTCACATGATATCATTCGATTTTCTTTCTCTTCCTTTTTTCCTATGAAAATCAATGGCAGCTGTCCAACTTCAGCCATAATAATATTAGCAAGACATTGAACTTTTTAAAAAACAGTGATATACTATTCTCTTTGATGCATTTAAGTCTTTCATATCTTAGCTGCACAAATGAAGAGTTGAAGTGATGGAGAGAGTGAAAATCATAGTAATGTTATTTACAGAGGCCATACCATAGAATATATTTATATACAATCTGTATATATGTATTAACTAACAACTATTGAGTGGGGACCACTACTTATCCTCTGTCAGTTACAAAGACGACTCATTGACCAACTGACCAGTCAAGTCTCAAATCATATCATGTATGTACTGTGTTGATTGGCATGTATGCCAAAATAGACTTTTATATTCAATCGTTTATTCCAGTCACCATGCAATCATGATGTACGGTTGAGTAGAATTCATGATGTAAGGTTGAGTAGAATTAAAAGGCTGAAAGTATTTATATTGTGAAAAGGATAGAGATATAATATATTTATCATGACACCAATTGTTATTTGATTGTGGTTTGAGACTAGCATGTCGTACAGCACTAATACACAAAAGATTGTATTTTGGTCTGTATTGTTAAAATGTCATACAGTATTATATTCAAGAATTACATTTGCAGTGTGATGAGTTAAACTTTGATTTGGAAGGCATATTGTCACTTCCCAGTAACAAAAATATTATTCGTTATGATATCTAGGAAAAGAAAATGACTTCGAGTGCTGTGGTTTTATTTTGAAATCTTTCACACACTATACTAGACTTGTTACTTTCTTTTCCATAACACATAAGCATAGATCATTCCAAGAACAATGTATAAAGAATAGTTTATTGAACAGATGGTTTTTATTTAAATTGGGATGGTTTGATTTTTATTGGTTTTATTGTTTGTTTTTGTTTTTGTTTTGTTTTTCTTTTTTGCAAGCGATGCAGAGAAGATAAACACGTTGGCTGTTTGTTTAAAGCGCAGCTATTTATTTAACAAATGTCATTCTTTGCTTGGAAGTTTGCTGGGTTTGTATTGAACAAGACAGGAATGGAATTCGTATTATGAAAGGTCGATTGCCTTTTGGAAGCATGCAGGCTTCATAACGAAACAATGGGAATAGTTTGTACACTTTTGCTATAATTGATATTTGAGATCAGAATATATTATATGTTATAGTTGAGTCTACGCATCGGTTGCTATAATAATAATAATAATAATAATAATAATAATAATAATAATAATAATAATAATAATAATAATAATAATAATA
>JBBPCV010585197.1:0-11408 GCA_037974505.1 Plocamopherus tilesii
GATTCCTAGTAAATTGGACGATCCGAAATGGCGGATTACCTTGGATACACAGCCTGGGGTAACAAACGAAAAAGCGCCGGGGATTGTGACGCTTGGCTTTTTTCGCCACCACCGTTTGAGGAACTTTTACTTTCCTGATCGTTTTAGATGTATTTTGTGAGATTATCATTCTGTTCAAGATCACTTTCAACATTGTTTTGTGTGTTACTTGCCCATTATGAATAGAAATATTAGAAAGTCAACCAAAGCATCATATGCATGGCACGAAAGACAATGAATGCCCCTATGACTGAATGGAAATTCACGCGTATAGGCCCTGCCCTGCACAACAATGCGATGCGCCAATCAAAAGACGTCAGTCACATGACATGACAGGGTGATGCCGAATAATACTTTTCTATTCGGAACAGGGTGTTGCGAATAATAACTCCGTTTATGAAATGAAAAGCTCCCACTAAATAGTGAAACCTATTTTTGGACGCTAAACTGATCTATTTTCGAAATATTTTATAATTCTTAACGGCACAATTATCACATGTAACTCACGGGCGATGGGACTCGCCTGGAAGTTGACAATATGAACAACACTCAACACCCTGTGTAACTGTAATTTAGATGAAGCTTGATCTAGATCTTTATTGACATAATTTGGGTACATTCTACCATCGATAAGATTGATTTCTGTTTATATAAAACCATCAGGTATCTATTAATTATATCAAGATCTTGTGCATCACTTACTTTTTCTGTAGGAGCAGACATGATCTCTCTTGACCGAATGTTCACGGTTCCTCTCAAGTCTCAAGGTAGAGGTCAACAAGGCAGAAAAGCCTAACACGAGCCGGAAATCAATACGAGTTTTGTCCCTTTATTACTGGCGGTCATAAGTTGTAATTTTCTCTATCGTTCTCATTTCTCCTATCTATTGAAAACTATGTTCCTCAACAATTCACATAGGCTTTAAATGACTAGAAACGAAAGGATAAAAAATATCAAAACCAATAAATACATCATTTCTGTGCCAATTTCTTAAAAATTCATCACAATTATCTTAATTAACAACGAATAAAATTACGTCAGGGGACGCAATTTATAATTGGGATAAAAGTTTAAATAGTTACACACTTTCATTTCCGGTTGTTTCAAACAGAAAGAGAAAGTAGATTTCAGGTCAATTTCGAAGCTTTTCCTCTGTGGCACATGGAATATTTTTTTGTAATTAAATGAAACAACACAAGAACCCATACTCATGTTTTAAAATGAGACAGGAAACATATGATGCTGTTCTTGAGGTTCTAAGTCGTACAACATTTTTCAACCATGGTTTGACAGAATTACAGAAAAAATTTCCAGAAATTTTGTGAGTCTCATCTTCTTCTTCATAAAAGCTGACAGACTCAGTCAACTGAGCATTTAATTCATTTATTGTCAACGCGCCGCTAAAAGCTAGTTTTGACATGTTAATATTATATGTTTTAGATTTTGTTTTAAATCTTCTGTATTTTCACTGCACTGCACTAACTGGCAGTTTATTCCATAGTCTAAACAAAATGGCTAGATCTATGGTATGGGCATGCCTTACGTCTTAAATCTTACTTAAAAGCGCTATTTCCCAGGCCACTCTCTCTGCCTACCCTATCTGTCTATCTATCTCTCTTTTTTATCTCTCTCTTTCAATCACCCTCTCTTTCCCCTTCTCTATTTTCTCTTCCCTCCCCCCTCTATATGGCGAATTCCGTGGTAGATGGCCTGATAGCATACAAATTTTTCAAAACTCTTTTTTTATCCTATTTTTGCTTCTTTTTATTTATTTTTGCTCTCCTTTGATTGTATGTGATATAAACTACCTTTGAAAGCATACACACGATTTTGTGTGTTGTTGATGATGTAATACGTGTGTGTTTAGATGCGTGAAGTATACATATCAGCACCACGCTACTTACTTTGTGGTGGAAGGATCATAAAGTGCAAACAAAATGGTTCAAACCAAACATTTCACCGCCAGTAATGGATTAAACCTGGAAATAGGCACTTCAAACAATGTCATGGAGAAATGACGTGGCTATGGAGGGATCAACTAATTCACAATCATGTTTTCATTCTGTTACTATTTTTAGATGCTGTGAAGCTAATGGCATTGTATTTTTAATTATTGTTGAAAATGCATAATAAATGCATATTTGCACATTCTTTGGACGTCAAATCATAAAGAGTGGCTCAACTTCATATGGAAACCAAAAAATTGTTCATATGCTGAAAAAATATTTTTTGACGAATTTTCAAAACCTCGCGAGGCCCGTGAAGCCCCAATGATGATATCACGCAACACTTTCAAATCGCATCATTTCTCTCGTTGGAGTCGGTCGGTGAGGTCGGTGCTTTGTGTTCAGTTTGGATTAGTAGTTCTGTGGACCATTCAACTAGAGTTTGGATATTTTTCATGAAAATGTGAGTATTGTGATTGAAAAACCAGTGTGAAGCCGACATCTTCGCCCGAGGTGTGTCGCCCCGTAGATCTAACTTTTCTTTGGGAATCACCGATAAATGCGCAGTTCGCGGTGTTCGGCGTCTTAAGTTTACTTGTTATGGCTAGCAGTGTATAAACGACTCGATATGACTCCCAATGTGCAAAAGCATTTTGACATATGATATGTTTTTCATGGAGCATTACATATTTCTGCTCAGTTGGAGGCGCCATACGTTTCTAGGCTTCACTGAAGTAACGGAAGTTGGAGCGCAGTTGATCGTTAGACCTCAGTCTGCGAACGACGTCCGTTAGGCCCCTCACGCTATCTCGCACTAAGAGGCGAAGAACGTTTATCGGTTTCACGCTGTTAATTAGTATTGTTCAATCCTTTCTATTTTTGCTTTCCGTCTTTACGCCCGGACTGCATAAACCTTTATATGGTGAAATTTATATTTAGCCTTTGTAATAGTATGGAACAGCACCAAAAACCTAGATCTAGTTATAAAATTAATGGTACACAGCAGCAAAAATAAAAAAAAAAGTTTTAAGAGGCAATCACGTGGTCCTTCTTTCTAATGAGTCATTAAAAAATTGGTAGACTAATTTATTAGACATCAGGTTCTAGATCAAAGTTGCAGATTTGATTTGCATTAACCTCTATTATAAGTATTTATTATATATATAGATCTATTAGGCTTTTAATTTTATGTACATCACCTTTTTTTATTATGAAAGTTGTTTTAAAAAAAATCCATCATCACTTACATCTTAATCATCAAGACTCCCTTTATAATATAATTATATATACGTATAGTGTAAATTTATACAGATGTCTGGAAAGAGTAAGAGTGCTGAGAGTAGGAGGCGGATGAAAGAGCAGCATCCTGAGAAATATGAAGAGCTTCTCCGGAAGCAACGGCTGCGGCATGAGAAGAGAAAGAGTCTACGAGAGCAGCATTGGGAGTCTGGGACGAGACAGGCCTTAGAGGACAAAGAGGCCTATCTGGCAAAAAGGCGGTAAATTGTTCATCAATTTCTGTGAATGCATCATGCTCATGTTCTTTTTTTGTTTCTATTTTTGTTTGTTGTTGTTTTGTATTGCATTGCATTTTTTTATATATTTTTTTTTTAAGCATAATGTGTAACATACATATTAGCTTTCTATCATTTTATCACTTGTGTATTTGTTATAATTTATTTATCCTCAGTTCATCTAACACTGAATTGTTATCAGTAATATTATATTCGTCTGTGCTTTCTTCTTCATTCACTTTGGTAATTTTTTTCTGCTCATCAAGATCAATTAATAGAAAGGCAGCCCACAAACGCAAGCTGAAGGAGGGTCATACAACCCGTAGTTCACAAACTGAAGCTATGGACTCTGGTCGTAGGGTCAACAGACAACTGATGACACCGGAACAGAGGCGTGAGCATGACAATTCTGTCAGGCGGCAGAGAAAAGCCAATAAGTCAAGACAGGTGAGTCTTGTGGTTAATTGTTATTTTACTTTATATTCAAGCAAGCTTCTCTGTATGTTAAATATTTCTTGTCAATAGGAAAGGTATGAATCTTTTTAAAGGATGTTGTGTGTTTACTTCAATTTAATGTGTTTTCAGAAACGAACAGCTGAACATGCCAAATATGTGCGTCAGTGGCGTAGGGGAAAATCAATGGTGCTGACAGACTCCTGCACACCTCAACCTGATCTCCAAACCACTCCTAAAACATCCAGGCTCACACCCCCTCTTCGCACAGCCACCCCATTAGCACCTGGCCCTTCTACGTCAACGACACCCATCTCTCCCTTAGCAAGCCCTTTATTTACCTCAACTCCAATCCAGCCCTCACCGAAAAGGACAGGACTGAAAAGAGCGTTTGGGGTCGTTAATCTGTTAAGGGAACCGCCTGCAAAGAGAGAGAAGATGTGGCAGCATTGCTACAACACATGCTCAAAGGTTTTCCTTAAGTAAACTTTTTAATTGCTGTTCATTTTAGGATTCTCATGTATGACTGAGATAAATACCACAGCAGTTGCAAATTCATGTTGACTTGTATAAATACAAAAGCACTAAATATACAAATTCAAACATGAAATCATTAATGATTATTTCTGTTTTGTCAAGGTCAAGACAATGCTGAAGTCCTCATTTAGTGGAGAGGAATCTGCCTCCATGATGACCAATTTGATTCTGAGGAAAACACCTCAAAAAAAGAAGGAAAACCTTGACCGTCTTTTTGGTACGTGTTTGGTCTTGTACCTATGTTTCTTGCTTTTAAGATCTAATTTGCCACACTAGCATACTCTGTAACATCAAGAAATTATATCATATCCAAATTTGAATTGCAGGTCACCCTGAAGTTCGGGCTTACTGTCGTCAGCAGTTGAGCTGTGATACTGCAGCAGCCACTGCACGATCTACTAAGGCAAAAATAAATTGTTCTGGCAAGACTCAAGACCATACTGGCCAGCGGCAAAGGGCAAAGCGGGCAATGATTGAGCAGACAAAACAGGTCATTCAAGTAATTTTTAAAACGATTTATAAAGTTCTTAAATTTCAATGAAGTCATATTCTTCATCCCCTTAAGCATGGTATATCATTATCTCAATATTTCTATTTTTTTTTTTTTTTTTTCACAGAAGTTCTACACCAATCCCGCCATATCAAGAATTCTACCTCATCCTAGGTATGCAACCAAGAGGGGTCCTGGTTATGTTCTCATGGTCACACTTAAAAGTGCTTATGAGACATACCAGAACTTCTCTGGAAAGAAGGTCAGTTTTTCTACATTTGCAAGCTTACGGCCAAAAAATGTTAGGCGGCTGGGAACGGTGCCTGCTGACACTTGTCTGTGCATCACATGCACCAATGTGAAGTGAGTATTCTAGTTCCTACACATGCCTCAGCTATTTCTTCTTCCTTTCTTTTCATTTTGATTCAATAATGTCATTTTGCTTTGTTTCCAGATTGAAGATAGGAACTATAAATTCCTTGCTCGGCCCTGAGCAGCAACTAATGCAGGAAGGGAAGCTTTTCAAATTACTGCTGTGCCCTTACAATACAGAATGGCCAAGAAAAGAATGTATCACTGGTTGGTTTATGGAGTTCAGATATGGCTAATTTTGTTGAGTCCTTAATGCTGAGATTCATCTGATTATTCACAGGCAATTTAGACACATGCACTGATAAAGCCTTTGCCAATCTTTGTTTTTAGGTGATTGCTTGAGATGTCAGGACAAAATTAGGCAGTTCACCCTGAGATGCTGGCAACAATTTTTCGATGCTGTTAAGTGGTTTCACTGGGAGAGGAGGGAAGTGGAGGGGAAATTGAAATTGGATCTCCATGCTTATAATGGCACTGTCAGGTATGTTGGGTTTTATCATTAAAGCCTTGTGATCTGAATATAAAGTACCCAAATCATGCACTGAGTATTTCAAGTGTTTGCCTTGAATTTTTTTTTCTTCCAGTGAAATGTTGGAGCAACTCAACAAAGATCTGACCAGTCCCATTAAGGGGACAAGCTTTGTGCAGCACCTCTTTACTGCCTACTGGCAACAAAATCAGTATAAAGCATCGAAGAATGGTCTTCAGCAGGGTATGTATGCCTTCCAATGGGGTCACCACGGTGCGGGAACCTTTCTTTTTTCTTCTTTTCTTTTTTTTTTACTTTTAGCACAATTATGTTTTTGGAGCATATCATTTAAAAAGATGTTTATGTATCCTTCTTCTTCTTTTACAATTACAGGTCAAGTTCTGTTAGTACAAGATTTTGCGGAAAACAGGAAGGCCACTTATACGGCCGAGGTGAAATCTGCACACTTCGGCAAGGCCCAGATCACCTTACACCCAACAATATGCTTTTACAAAGACAGCTTTGGGCAGCTGATACGTCATGTCCTCATGTTTTTTTCAGATGATATAGGACATGACTATCATGCTGTCCATTGCTTTACAGAAAAAGCAATACACCTCTTGGAAAAAGAGACATCAGTATGTAATGGCATCATCCTTTGGAGTGATGGGGCAGCCTCCCAATACAAGGTTAGAGATATGTAATTATATTAAGAATACTTGCTTTCTCATATTTTGCAATTATATGGGATGTTATACCTCAACACTTTTTTTGTTTATTTTTAGGGCAAAGGCACATTCGCTGACTTGTCCCTGTATCCTTTTCCGATCCAGAGAAACTTTTTTGGATCGGAGCACGGAAAAGGGGAAGCTGACGGGGGAACTGGTAGGTTTAGCCAAGCGATGGCAAGAGCTGTGGCCAGTGGCCATTTTTTCAGAAACGCCAGGGACATGGTGGAATTCGGCTCTTCAGCCTATGAATCCACTGGCATGAAGAAATAGTAAGTCATCTAGCTTACTTCGTGGATATTATTGTCTTCTTTGTTTCGTGTATTTTATAAATTTTATCTTAAATCAGTATGTGTGTATTTAAATATATTTGTTGTATTTTTCTTATGTCAATATCTAAGACTTTATTTGTGTGATCTTGTTTCTCCTGTAGCTCTTTCATTCTGGTAGACAAGGATGAGATCAAAAGGGATCGGCCTGAAACGGATGTAATTACTCTTCCTGGTTCAAGGTCCATGCACCAGTTTTGCAAGAAGAGTAATTACATCCTGGCAACAAGAAAGTTGTCATGTTTTTGTTCCGGGTGTAGCTGCGGGATGCTCGATTGCTGCATAAACAAGCAATATGTGGACCAATTTGATTTATTCAAATTAAAACCCAGGTTGGTAAATATAAAGTTTTATGAGTGGAATCATTTCAGTGTGCAAGCAAATAATTATTCCATTTTTAAACAAAATGCATCAGGATCAATCACATTTTATTCAACAGAAAACCACCTCAGGAGCACCAAACAGAGGCTACAATTGAGCCGGCCCCAAAGGAATCAGAACCAATTACTTTCACCAGGTACCTTAGCCTATGCTTTCTTTATAAATTTTTCTGATTCTGAATAAGTTTGATTGTCACTTTAGTTTCAGTGACCTTATTTTTAATATTACACTTATGAATTATATCTCTATTCTGTATATATATATATTATATATGCAATTTTATTCCCCTTTTTGTTCCCATAGCTCACAATATCCACCTGTTGGAGAATGGGTCGAGGTAATTGGTTCTGTTTTAGTAAAAAAGAATCGTCAAGACAAGGCCTTTTTTGCTAACGTAAGTACATCTTCCATTGCAAATCCAGTTTTTGTGTGCATCTTCAATGATATATAAATATATATATTGCATGTCTATGTCATAGTAAGTTAACATTTCAATCTTATGGGGAAATAATTTCATCCTTATTCCAGATAACATAACATTTGACTTTGTCATAGTTGTTTCCGTGAAATGCCATTTCATGACTTGTTTTTATTGTCGCCTAAATGCTGTTTCAGGTTGTGCCACCTCCAGATGATGGGGACAAAGGACATTTTCATGTCCAATTTTTTCAAGCCACACCAAGTGGCTCATATGTCAGGAACTGCAGAGTTTACTAAATCGTCCCTGGCACTGAGGAAAAATATCGGTGGCGTGTTATTCCCGCACCACTGGCCAACACAAGAGGCCACTTTTTAAAAAAAAAAAAATTTGTTTTATAATCTATAGTCTTTTTATTATTGCTTTTGCTTTTCATTTGTCATTTATTATTATTTCAATCATTTTTGGTTTTATTTGTTTTCCATTTTTCATTTCTTATTTCATCTTTCACTTTTATTTGACAATTTTTCATCACTTTTCTAAATAAATCGTTATATTCATTAAACTTGTTGAAAATATTTGATTCTCTTCCTTTCCTCTTATTGTGTTAAGTGTCTGTGCAGTTAATTGTCTGTGGAATTGTTATATTAGCCTGTAGTGTATTGCATGGAGTGGTTTTTTTGTTGTCCGTCATATTTCTGTTATGTTAGTTTTGAGAGCTCAATACTTTTCACACAGAAGCCTCATGCTCATTTTCTTTCCATTTCCTGAAAGCCCTTTGATTGCACTTTAAATTGATACCATACATGACTATGTTTAAGCTTTTTGAAATTTTAATAAAATTTCAAAAAATAGTAAATGGCCAAACATCCTCCATGGAATTCGCCAATTCTAGCAGTAACCTTACCCTAACACCAGAACCTTTCCTTATTTAAAACACTTTCCCTAACAAAATATAATAAAAGGTAGACCTTGCAATCAACTTCTGATTGCACTAATATGTGACTTCAGATGCCCCAAGCTCTTTTATAAAAGAAAAAATCTAGTTGATCTGGTTGGTAAGTATTTATTTGGGAACGACGCTTTTTTATAAAGAAAGAGATTACTGAATACCCTTATATATTTATTTTTTACCATGCATACACACTAGATTTCTTCTAGGTTGAATTTTTTATTGTAACCAACCCAACAGACGTGTCATTTGCCCCCTGGGAAATATACACTGTCTTTAGTAAGCCTTCGTAGCCCATAGAGTTAGAGGCTCTCTTCTATTTAAAACTTCTATGTCATTGTTTAGTTCTTATTCGGGCATGCACAATAATTTTTTACAGAGGGATTATACATTTGCAACACTATGTTCAGATTAGATGAAAGGTATTAATTGCAACACCCTGTTCTGAATTTAGACAAACTTGATTCACAACACCCTATTGGCCATGCGATATCTTTTGATTGTTGCATTGAATTTGTTGTGCAGGGCTAGGCTACGGCCTACATGCATGAATTTTCAATCAGTCATTCAGCCATAGGGGCCTAGTCTTTTGTGCCCTTCATATTATACTTTCTATTTCTAATACAGTAAGTTTCATGAGAGTGCTCATTAGTCGGAAAGCAGCCTAACTGGGCACTTAGGCAGAGTGGGCACTCAGGCGATATCGATCCTGCGGCTCCCAAGAGGTCTGATTTTCATTATTTTTAACATGAGTTTTCAAATCTCGTGAAGTTTACAACGCATCTTGAAACATGATTGTCACGTGTGGACAAAGATAATCTTGGTGAGTTTTTACATATTTTTTAAGTATACGAGCCATGCCGCCAATTTCAAAAAAGGTTCAAAGACACCTCTGTTCACAGCCAGACAGTGATCATTTTGTTGTGACAGGGAGGGACTCGAGTGCGTTGTGTTGCGTAAATCTGTAGACGGTCATTCATTTTGACCAACCACCTTGTTAAGAAAAGGCATGGGCAGTCTTGCGTCATTGAACAGCTAAGCATGTCTCTTCATCGACGGCCAAATGTATGCCACACCTTTTGTGTCACATTAACGAATTTGATTGGCTGGACAGTAAACCAGAATGGGGGCATTCATTTGTTATCTGTTCCAGACTCAAAGGGATGGGAAAAGTGAGCGGGAGGGAGGCCTTTTGACACTAGCAAACTCCAGACAAATATTTATGGTTATTTTATCTGTAGGAAGTTGATATTTCATAGCTTTTTTGATTGACAACATGCCAACATACCGGGCACTAAGGCAGCAGATGGCTTCGAAGGCGGGCACTCAGAGAGATGATTCTGTTAGTAAAAAATCGGTTTCATCAAAATAGCTGGCACTCAGGCAAAGCGGGCATTCAGCCAGAGGGCACTTTTGTGAAAACTACTGTACTACTATTCATCATGGACAAATAACGCACAAAACAACATTGAAAATTATCTTTAACAGTATGATAACTTCAATATACACCACAAAATACATCTACGACGATCAGGAAAGTTTAAAAAGTTCCTCATATGAGATCAACACCAGAAACAAAAGTTGATGTCAAAAAAATGCTAGTTGCGAAAAAAACAAGCTGCCCCCCAGGTTTACAGGCGATATATTAATTGACAAACTTCATGCCCCATTATTATTAGAAATTTTTGCATGCGACTGATAACTTTGCTTCTCATTCTTTTGTCCTCTGATTGAAACAGAAAAAAATTGTTCAGTCACTGAAGGCCGCAGCACTCAATCAGGAAAAGGAAGCAGCTCATTCAAAAAATGCAGGAAAACCAAGTAAGCTCACTCTATCTTTTTTAAAGTTTTATTGGAAAATGCTTTATAATATGTTAAATACATGTACCACTTTTTTATTTTATTTACCAATCACTTGAAATTGTTTGATAAAGAATAAATGTTATCAAAATCAAAAGGATGTTATGCATTTATGTTGTTTTTTGGGTTTTTTTGCATCCATTCTAGTTGTTGTGCAGATGAGTTTTATTGATCAAATGAAGGATTGGATTTCCGCTGATGAATAGATTGTGAGATTGTCTCTCTTTATTGAACAATTGATATTGTTTATTGTGTTTCAAGAATTTTATGAAATGAGAAGCCACTCTGCCACCAGCTTCTGTAGTCAATGGCCAATGAAAGATTATCTTGGTACTTTAGTCATTCTAGTGCTGACTGCACATATGGCCATTACTTACTTCCAAGTTTTTCTATCACATGCAACTTCTATTGCGTCATTCCACAACAGATCAACAGTCTCCAGGCCATTAGAAACTGGTTCTCTTAATAAAAGTCTCAGCCTTCTTTTTTTTCTTTTTCCACTTGGTCTCCAGGTCAATACATATCTTGGTACTTTTTTTTTTTTCATTCATTCAAGCCATTCCTTCAAGCAACATACCTGAACCATTGCAGTCTTCTTCCTTGCATGATGTCACTCATTCTCCTTCCCATTTGTCCTTCTTTATTGATGAACCTATATCACCATGAATTGCCTTGAATCATTCATAGACATTTTTATAAGAATATGTGAAAGATAATTATAATTTTAGAAAAAAGCAAAACAACATGATGCTTTGTTTAATTGATCGTTTAACATAAATTAAATAAAGCTGTTATACGTTGACTTTTACCTTTCTTTTCATTTTCTTGCATAACCAACATTTTGAACCCTTTTTTTTTTTTTTTTTTTTTTTTTTTTTTTTTTTTTTTTTTTTTTTTTTTTTTTTTTTTTTTTTTTTTTT
>JBBPCV010586304.1:0-10000 GCA_037974505.1 Plocamopherus tilesii
CGATATCACGCCGTTCCTGCATGATAGGTAAAGTTCAACTCGACTTACATATATACAAAATAAGACAAATAAGTAGATCTAATACACTAGATCCAGACAATTTATATAGGCATATTAGAAAATACTTGTATTTACGAATGCACTGGGAAGAATTTAAGTAAGAAAAATAAGAAAGAAACATTTGTGGTTCTCCTGACACCGGTTCGTCTCGCCGAGGCAAGCATAGCGTTCTTACTCTTACGAATCGAGACGAATTGGTGTCACTGTCCCGAGTTCAATTCTCAGTGGAACCACATTTTTTTCCTTTCGTAGTTTTCATTGTTAATTCTCCTCTCAGTATTTGTAAATATTTTCATTTGGACCAATATGAATTGCCTGGATCTAGTATGTTAGATCTAATTAATTGTCATACTTCAGCCCCTTGTCTTATACTTATGAATAAAATTAATATATATTATGGTATATTCACTGGCTTTCTGTTCTTTCACGCCTTGCAGTACAGACATGAATGCCTCGGCAGCCTCCTTTTTGTATTTCTACACTAATTGCTTTTAGCGATGTCTATCATGGGCTTTTTTGTTGCTAAGTTAAAATTAAAAATAATCAATCTTTTTTACATGCATTTATTAGTATATGGCCCTCTCCCTCTTTCTCCACCTCTTTCTTGTCCTCCTTGTCTTTTTGTCCCCCCCCCCCCTTTCTTCGTCTTCGTCCTCGTCTTTCTTGGCCTCCTCCTTCACGTCGTCGTCGTCCCCCTTCTCATCGTCCCCATCCTCTTCGTCCTCGTCCTCCTCATTCTGCTCTTACTTTTCGTCTGTCGCCTTCTGCTTCTCCTCGACCCTCCTCCTCCCCCTTCTCCTCCTCCTCCTTCTCCTCCTCCTCCTCATAATCGTACTCTTCGTCCTCCTCCTCATAATAGTCATTTTCGTCCTCATCCTCGTCGTTCTTCCCCTCCTCCTCGTCTTTCAACTCTTCTTCCTCTCCGTCTACACTCTTCTTATTCCTCTCGTCGTCCTCCTCGCCACCCCGCCCCCTCGTCCTTGTCCCATTTTTCGTCCATTTTGCACCTCTCTACCTCATCGTCGATCACCCTCTTCACCATCCTCCTCCTTCTCCTCCTCCTCCTCCTCGACCGGTCGTCCTCTAGCTCACACTCCATTTTGTCTTCTTCGTCCTTCTCGTCCCTCTTATCATAGGACTGATTGGGTGATCCTTGGTTGTTGTTATGATTCATCATTAGATGTACACATTCTTACTAAGGAAGGAATCGTAGCGTGTCACATTTCTAGTCTGTCTAAGAATATTCATCCAGTATCATAAACTGATGTTGTTTTTCCTTTAAATTGTACTCGCTGTACAAATATTAGAATTAATCTAATCTCAGCCCTGGTAATGTATTCTATTATTATTTATTTTTTTTTTTAGAATTAAATTTTGTTGTGTTTTTGTTGTCGTTGTCGTTTTTGCTGTCGTTAATGTGTTGTCATTTTTGTTTTCATTTGTTGTTCTTCTTGTTTTGTATAATTTGTTCATTTATTGTTTTGGTTTGTTGGGTTCTTTTTTTTATTTTGTTTTGTTTTTGTTTTGTTTTTTCGATTTTTGGCTTCTTTTCTTTTTTGTAATTTTGTTTTTTATTGGGGGGGGGGGGGGGATTTTGTTTGTTTGTTTGTTTGTTTTTGTTTGTTGTTGTTTGTGGACATTTTTTATTGTTTGTTGTTGTTGTTTTGGGGTGAGGGTGGGCATGTATTGTCTGGTTGCAAATTAATTTTGTTTCATATTTGTTTTGTTATTTTGACATACTTTTAGTTTCATAGTTAATGAATTGCTTTGAATCTTGTCTTCGCTCCGGTTTATTGGTTTTTTATGGATTATTTACTTTTGGTTGTTGATTTTTTTCTTTGTTTTTATGTTGGGTATTGTTTTTATTTTGTTGATTTTTTTGTTTGTTTGTTGGGGGTTTTTTTGGTGGGAGGTGGTTACTTTTTTGTACGTTGTTGCATTTTCTTTCCTACAGAAACAACAAGAACAAAAAACCAACAACAAACAAACAAAAAATAATACAAGAATTAACGAAGAATGTCTTGGAGGGACTATATTAAGATGGTTGTTAGAGACCTGTTGTATTTTTTTTTTATTTGTTTTGTTTTTGTTCTTGCTTTTTGTTTTTCTTTTGTTTGTTCTTTGTTGTTGTTTTGTTGTTTTTCTTGTCGGTTGGCGGTGGAGCGTATTGAAACTGTTGGTTTTACGAGCCATGATAAATTTCAAAAACCCATTATATGGACCATGTTGTACACATAAATCTGATAAACAAACAAACAAACAAACAAACGCAAGTATTTATCTGACTCTATATGACCATGTTACTGCCATTCTTACAGACGCCACCGAAACTGTTTAATCCTGCTTGATTGTGATATTCATATATACCATGTATTCTTTTCCCTAGGAATTTAATTACTATTGCCCACAAATTTGGTGAACATATCGAATGATGCTTTTATAGAAATTGATCATGACAGTTTAATGAAATGTATATTATATGTGTATATGATATTATAAACCAATAGCTGGTGCTAAAAACATATATTATCATTATATTATATGAACATTTTCTCTTGTTATTTGCGGTATGTTATAGTGTCTCATTTCTTTCAACATACCTTTATGATTTTTTATGTTTATAAAATCCATCAGTTGTCTGTCCATTCTAAATATATATTTAGAAAAAAAGAATTAAACACATTTATTTTATGTCACGTTGATTTCTTTTTTTCATAAACCATTTCAAAACTCACATGCCTTATTGTTTCAATGGACAAATGAAGAGATTTATTATACATCAATATTATTTAAAAGATACAGTTAATTCGCTCCTACTTTCTTCTTCTTCATTAAAGCTAACAAGCTCAGTCAACTGAGTATTCTTGCCAGCGTGTCACTAGGCTAGTAGTATTTACATGTTAATGTTGTACAATTAAGTTTCTGTTTAAAGTCTTCTGTATCTTTACTATATTTTACATTGATTGGTGGTTTATCCCATAATCTAAAAGTACTAAGGAAATGTGAATACAAATGAATAATCTACACTTGAAGATGATAATGTAAAGTTTTTAGCACCAGATCTCGTATGGTTATTTTTCATTTTAAATTCTTCAAGGGGTAATACATGTACTCGAACATGTTGGTACTAGAGAAAATGCCGCCCGTTATGAAAACAATGAACAGTTGAAAATATCATTGAATATAGATCACAGTGTAGAATCTGTATCCTTAATTTATTAGCTTTATACAATACAAACATACATAATGTGTCTACCGAGCTGATTTCCTTGAAAAGAAATAGACAAAATATGTACAATGATGAGTTCGATATATATATTGTGTACTTATTTATCGTTAACATTAACTCTTACATTAGATAATGTGTATATAGGGTTTGCACATGCATACGAAAAATGACTTGGCCTTGTTTTAATTATATTATTTACGTCCAATAAATATATTATTTATATTCCTCTGGTACATTAGATGAAGACCCTTTAGATTGTGGTTGCTTATGTGTTCAACGTTGGTAATGTAGATTTTGTGCCTTTACAATTGCTTGCTTTGCATTGAGTAAATTAGCAGATAATAGTCTCTTAATTTTTTTTATTAACTGCCCATAGACCGCTCACTAAATTGATTATCTTTTCATGTCAGATACTTCGTCCTGTAGCTAAACCTTGTATACCAATTGCAACAGACCCAAGGGCCTCGTCTGACTAGAAATGGTGCGGTAGTCTACGGCTCGGTGACAATGTGTACAAAAGACCAGGAAACCTTGGTGCGGTGGATTAATAACAAAAATATGTAATGATCAATTATGCATTATAACAAAAGAAGAAAGCATCTGTCAACTGCTACCTTGCCCAAGCTCATTAACATATGGTTAATATCTATAGATCAAACGCAACACTATAATTTTTTCCATAAATTCAATTGTAGTACATGAACAGTAATGAAAACAGAAGAAATAAAAATCGACACCTTTCTTGTAAGACAACTTAGAACTAATTTTATTATTCGCTACCCCACTAAACATCGAAAATAAGTACATGGATATATTTCAAAAACGTAAGTAAAAACCCCCTTCTGTTCAAATTTTAGAAAGTCGCTGGTGCCATTACGGTCGTAAGTGTAGAAGGGACAGGGAGTTCCCAGCATGTAACGTCATAACGGCCTACTTTTTCAAAACAAACAAAAATTGGAGCTTTTATTTAGCGCAATATCCACTAAACATGCTCAAAGCGCTTTACAAGGGGTCCCCAGCCAACAGCAGCACTGAACGCATTTATAAGACAAAGCAAGCAGCCAGTTAGCCGCAATACATTGTTCGTCGGAAGGAGACAACGCTGTGTTACGACCAGTTACTCATTACACATGCAATTCAACACCATATAAATAATGTATATATGCTACATATTTATGTAATGGGAGCGAGGATGGCTCAATGGTTAGGGCACTCAACAACTAAGCCAAAGATCGTTCCCGGCTGTGCAGTCTTGAATTTGAAATCCGAGTTTTTCGGAGTCTTTCGCCTTCTTGTTCTGTGGTAGGCATGATGAATGAGTGCCAAGTCCCATCGGAGACAGGAGGTCGTAATATGTGCCTTTGCGCATGTGAAATAATCCTCGGTGATTAAAATAAAAAAGAGCAAGCCATATCGGCCGCCACCTTGGCAAAATTCAATTCCTACCAAATATTCTTTCAGACTCATTCACCACTACAACCTCTTCTAACTCAGACGCATTGACCAGTGCTGTCTTTTCGGTATGAAGAGCATATACTCTCAGCAACCATTGCTTTCTGATGGACCAGTTCATTACTCTGAATTCAATTCGAAGAGGCAACGATCAGAGGGGAAGAACGTGTGGCTGGGCATTCATACTTCTCTTTGAATATTAGCCCAGACGTGGCAATGCCATTGCTACAAGATCGTCCACATTGACGCAAAAGGCTTACTACTATGTATGTAATGCGATTAGAACTAAACTTTTGCTGTTAAGAAGCCTATGACTCGAAATGCGTGTCATGGTTATCATATTGAGCACACGAGAGACTGCAATAGAATGATATGATTGTATAACCTGGCTCAGCACGGAATCGCTCCGAAGAATAACCGCCCCTGTAGAAATCCAATTATCATTCTTCATGATCCTCTGTCGTCTTTCCTTCTCTTCCCTCGGCATTCTATTTTTGATGAGATGAATTCCAATTAGAGAAACAAACCCTCTCCTGACTCGGAGATTACATTCCTTATCAAATTCCTCTGAACATATACACCTCGTTTAAATCAAACCGTTGGCATTGAATGTCAATATTCATAATGCACCAACGCAAACGTGGCGCGCAAATAATTCAAGGCTGGCTTGCCTCAACGTGCGATGAAATGGGATTTAAAGAGATTAAAGAATAAATTCAACACCAAACGAAATATAAGCTTAGTGACGGAAGGTGCGAAACTTTTCGGCAGGCACAAAAACATCTGAGACTCCGAGAACTGACATTAATCTAGACACCCACGTGATTCCGGGTATGTGTGGGTGTGTTTGCTTAAGAGTAAAGGTGGCTATTTTGCGTCCACCCCACACCTCACCGGTGACTGGAAAAAATACAAGAGCATAATTATTTCAAAGAACGTGCTGGAATAAACGTGAAGTCTATTTCGGGTGATTCGGTAAATTAAGGTATCAGAAAATTGAGCTAACATCTAGGATTGAAATAAGAGAATGTTAGGAACTTTAATATTATACTTTAATTTCCCTTTTTTGGGATGGATACAGTGTTTGAATTGAATTGAATTAAATTATACTGAGCACAAAATTAACGCAGTGTAAAATTCAAATATAATTCATATTTTGAAAGCATGTGGATGAAATTTTGTAAGATTTGGAGCAAATATGGCTCAACTAAAAATTATGTATATTAATAAAGGTCTTTAAGATTTGTAAAAGCAAGTGAAAAGTTATGTCAAGGGATATGATAACAACGTTAACTCCCAAAAATGCGTGTTTACTATTTAAAGTGTTTAAAATAAATGGAACGGTTACAGCAAGCAGTTACAAAGATTAACATTAAAATGACAATTAAAAACAAAATAAACATCACCATCAACAATAAAGGTAACAATCAATATTCGCCGTGACCTCCCCAAGCTTCAATAATACATTCAACTGTGCTTTGCACGAATCGTATTATTATTAGATTGTAGATTGAAGATGACTCATTGTGAAATATCGTCCATCTTTTCTATGAGAAACTGTCCGTCCGAGTTCATTAATGTTGTTTAGATTCGCGGCCCTGACACGTTCGATCAGTACATCCCATACAGATGCTCAAGGGACGAGAGATTATAAAAATACTATGGAGATCGAATTGGCCACGGTATAACGGGAATATTTTGTTCCCCCTGGTAGGCTTCGCAGATCCTTGCAATAGAATCTAGGCGGACATGGTGTCGTGTTGAAACATATACCGACGCTACATGAGTCCTCGTTGCTGGAACAACGTGATTATAGGAATTACATTTGAGGTCAACATGCCTCCCCATTGATGAGTTTAAGTTCCATTTTGAAATGGTCACTGATCCCTCCCCAATCCATTACAACACGGCCTCTGCACTATCATATTATTTCCTCTACTTTGATAGTTCAAAACTCACATCGTGAGATCTCTAAACAAAGGTTACTCTGACAGAACCTATCAATTGTAAGCGATGTTTGTCACTAGAGAGAACTTCATTGAATTCTATTCATGCCGAGTCCAGTGTTGATGGACAAGTGCCTATTCCATTCGTATGCCAGACGACTGCATTCTCAAACAGCTGCTGTATGGGGAACTCGCTCAAACGGAAACGTAAAGCTGGAGGGCCAAAGAAACGCTAAAAGGATAGCCTTAAGGCCTCTCTTTTAGACTTTCCAGCCATCAATACAGAGTCCTGGGATGTACTAGCTACCGACCGCCATTCTGGCGCACAGCTATCACGGCAGTGCCAAAACGTCAGAAGAGGACCGTCTTCCGTATGCAGCTTATACAGAAACGCCACATGCGAAAGGTCAGAAACCACAGTAACAAAAACAATGCCCCGACCCACTTCAGGCAATCACATGGGCTTCCTTGTCCGCATTGGCCTTACTAGTCATCTCCGGGCCCATCAAAAATGTCTACAAGCAACAGCATTCCATTCGAATCTGTCGAGGATAAAACTCACGTAGTGTCCTCTACAATCTAAGGCCATTTATTTCTTTCCATCGATTACGGCCAGTCTCCAAGTCGTACAGCTGATAAAAACCTGGTGTTAGCTTTAAAGACCAACTAAAGAGACAGTTCATCCAGGGAGGCATTGATCACCGTGACTGGGACCACATGGACCAGAACCGTGTCAAATGGAGAGCGACCATCAAGTCAGCAACAGATACTTTTGAAGAGGGCAGGAAGGCAACAGCATCTGAGAACGCCAGAGGCGAAATGAATCTTCCAATCAACCACCCAGCCTACCAGACACAGACTTGTCCGAACTGCTTTAGGGTCTACAAATCGAGGTTAGGCCTCCACGGCCATCTGAGGGCATGCAGACAACGGACATCCTCCTCACCCCACTGAATCTCCGGATGCAGTCAAGAAGCCATCATCATCAAGTGAGCATCTGACCTTTGTTGTTATTTAGCCATGATTCAACAAGTGAGCATCGGACCTTTGTTGTTATTTAGCCATGATAGAAGATGACAAAATTTTAGAACACAGTTTTTAGAGCGTGTATCATATTTTATTTTTTATACTTCCTTTTTAAAAATGTCCATAGAATTTGTTTAAATTTGGCATATTATGAATTGTTGAATAAATAATTATCGATGTCATGAAACAGCAAAGATCTACAACGTAGAATGCGTTCAAAATCTTAACGAAATAAGTGCGTTTATATTTGCATGCACTGTATGTGTAGGTAGGTATGTATGTATGTATGTATGTATGTATGTATGTATGTATGTATATGTATATATATATATATGTATGAATGTATGTGATGTATGCATGTATGTATGTAGTATGTTGTATGTATGTTTGTATGTATGTATGTATGTATGTGTGTGTATGTATGTATGTATGTATGTATGTATGTATGCATGTATGTATGTATGTATGTATGTATGTATGTATGTGTGTACGTGTGTATGTATGTATGTTTGTATGTGAATACATGCTTACTTGTGTATATGTATGTGTATGCATGCGTTTATGTATGTATGTATGTATGTATGTATGTATGTGTGTGTGTGTACGTATGTCGTATGTACGTATGTATGTATGTATATACGTGCATGCATGCGTACTTGTGTATATGTATGTGTATGCATGCGTGTATGTATGTATATGTGTGTACGTATGTATGTATGTATATACGTGCATGCATGCGTACTTGTGTATATGTATGTGTATGCATGCGTATATGTATGTATATATATGTGTGTACGTATGTACGTATGTATGTATATGTATGTATGTATGCATGCATGTATGTCTGTATGTATGTGTTTATGTATTTATGTATGTATTTATGTATTCATGCATGTGTGTGTTCATTGTATGTATACATGTGTGTGTGTTGCTTTAAGTCGGTGGCTTTTGTCTTCACTTGCAGTGCATCGCTTGAGCAGTGGTGGTAGTTTGTTTGACACTGTGATGGGCTGAGTACTGTGGTGCCGTTTAGGTCGGTCCAAAGAGAGATGGAGTTAGATGCTTTTGTGATGTCAGGGCAGCTGTCAGTAATTCATGTAATGTGGATTGGATTATGCCTATCTCAGTGGTTCATGGAGCTTTAGATGCCTGTTCCAACACTGTGTGACTCTGTTATTTGCTGTAGTGATTGGTGATTCTTGGACATTGAGCAATATATTATTTCAGCTATTAATGGATTGCCTGCCGGTATCAGCAATCTGCAATTCATTGCTGTGTTTGCATTATTCAACGATTCGTGGATTGTACGTCTTATGCAGCGATTTTTGGTGGATTTTGTTGAGTATCAATTCATTGATTGTATCATTCATCAATCTACTGTTTGCGCGCCTTATTCCATAAGTCATGAATTGTACCCTGACTCAGCATTCATGGGTTCTCTGCCATATTCAGCAGTTCAAGGATTGTACACCTTATTCAACTATTCATAGATTGTGTGCAGGTCTAAGATCAAAGATTGTAATGCAATTTGTGGGATGGATGCCCACTGGTTCATGCAATTCATTAATTGAACATGTATTCTCAGCTCTTCATTGAACATATATTGTCATCTCTTCATTGAACATATATTGTCAGCTCTTCATAGCTCATGTGCAGTTTTCAGCAATTCGTGATTGTATACCCATTTAAAACAAATAATTGAGAACTGTTTAATGTTTGAGCTCTTCATGAGTAGTAAACCTTCCTTTTTTTCTTCTTTTATAGGCTAAATTATGAATCATATGCTCATTTTGCTGGTTTTAATGTTACAACAGTGTACATGACTGATTGATTTTGATGATGGAGCAATAAGTGCCAAAGTGTTTTGAATGATTGAGTATTGAAAGGCCAGGAGGTATGAACCATCACATCCTTTTCCTATTATAGTGAATCCGTTTATCTTGTACCATTTAAGACTAAGATGGAGTTGGAGGACTTTGGTTTCTCTGCGACAGAGACTGCTTTAAGGAGTCTAATGCCTGATCTGTTGCAATACCTATATATGTACTATGACAAACGATGGCCATTTGGGAATCATCTTTGGAAAGAGGATTTTCTGGATACCAAGATTCTGGAATGGCTTGCTCAATTGGTAGTACTTCTTTCTTTATTTTCTATTTTGGTTTCGGTTTTTGGGGGTTTGTTCCGTTTCTTTATTGTTTCTGTCTTTGTCTTTCTTTCGGGTTTTAAGTTTCTTTTTTTTTTTTTTTCGATTTTTTTTTCTTTTCCATTTACTTCTGTTTTGTTT
>JBBPCV010587415.1:0-11399 GCA_037974505.1 Plocamopherus tilesii
TAAAGCACCTGCACAACTTTGATTCTTTTACTACTAGGTGATTTTTTAGCATTGGGCCAAGCCTTTTTTAGTGTGCACAGTAAAGCCCTTACCAATCAATAGGAATTAGTGTGTAGTGAGTAATGAAAACCATGGATATACAGCATATTATGTCTCAATTTGAAGGGAAATAAACAAGGAATTGATTTCTGTGGTTATTTTAGTGATATTGCCTGATAGTAATCACTACTTAGAAATTCAAAATGTAAATTTGAAAACAAAAATTCTCTTAAAAATTCAAATTATATCTATGAATCCACAGGTGTATTTATGATATATCAATAAAGTGACATTGGTTTTTTTTATTTAGTTTTTTATCATACTAAGAGTATTCAGTCCAAATTCAGTCAATTCTGACCATAATTAATGGAATTATTCTTCAAATTGTTATATTATATGTTTGTTGCCACGCCCACTGGTATTGTTTTGATGATTGTCAAATCTAGATCTTATTGTGCTAGCTGTGGGGATGATAGGTGAATGAGTTCTAGATCTGTCACCAGTCACTACTGTTAGGATTTATAATGGAATGAGGTCTCGGATTGGTGCCACTTGTGGAAGGATCATTAATATCATCAATGTTTCTCTGTCTAGAAAGGGCATACACCCCCTGCTCAGATGTGAATTCTACTTGTGGTGTTTCATCAGATGAATTATCTTTTTCACCTCTTAATGGCTATCCAATGGAGGTTGATCTATATTAAGGAACAGTTAACAAGCATATGGTTTAATATTTACCACACGTTCATAGAATAAACATAAAGCATGTACATGTATTATTACTGTATGAGGGTAAAGATATTTCTAGAGCTGAATTTGAACAAATCTTCCTTCCTTCTAGGTGAAGCATCTGAAATTTTACAATGGAAATCTTTTGGAGCTGGGTCAAGCAGAACAGTTCATTCTACATTTGTCTGATGTCCCTGATTACAACCTGGTTCTGATTGGTCAGCTCCAAAAAGCTGAATTCCGAGAAATGTCATCCAGGCTTAGAATGGTTTTGAACAGTATGTTGGAATCGTCTAAAGTGATTCTCTCAAACGAAGGTGTAAAAGAAATACTCTTATTAATCTTGAAACTTGGGAATTTCTGTAACCATGTAAGTATAAATTGCTAATTCTTGTAAATTGTATGTCTTTGGTAATTTTTTTTTTGTTTGGACTTTTTTTTTTTTTTTTTTTTTTTAGGGAGAGGGGATGAATGCTGGTGACTGTATTTTTGGTTTTGTTTGGTGTTTTTCATGTCCATCAAGCTGTTTTTGTTTAGCTTTACACATAACACTTATTTAAATACTTTTCATGAAAAAATTTACAAATTGATGTAAATTATGTTATACATGTAAGATTAAGATGATCAGATGTATTTATGGTGCAGAAAATACATGCAAGAATATGACAATTTTTCAAAATATCTTATTCATGTCTTTTAATATACCGGTATACAATTTTCAAGATGACTGTATTTGTTTCAATAGGGTCAATACAATGGTTACGCTCATGGATTTAAACTGTCAAGCTTGGTACGATTAGCAGACTTGAAATCAAAAGAACCAGGCCATACATTCTCTCATTATTTGATCACCTGTATTGAGAAACATGATGATAATCTTTTGTCTTTCTTGAATGACATCCCACAACTTGAGAAAGCTGCAAGGCAAGTACAGCTAGAAAATAGTTACACATGACCTGGCTTTTAGTGGTCAAAACATTGTTGAAAAATATGTATGTTTTCTATTCTAATGTTTCATGCATTTGCCTCCATCAATCTTCAATATTTAAAAAAAAATATGTCTTTTTAGTGTTTAGTTGAAATTGCTTATACACATGCTAAAATATGGGAATGTTTGAAAGGTCATTGGGTTAGGAAAAGAATATAAGACTTGTCGTAATTTGAGTATTTCAGGAGAGTATTTTTCTTTTCCTTTTGTTTGTCTTTTTTTGTATCTCCTTTCTCCTGTCTATGGTCACATTGTGATTTTGTAAAGGGATTTTACTTGACTTGTAATTTTGATAATGAGGACAGTCCCAATGCGCATAATATTATTGAGTATATATTACATGTTTTTCTTCTTTCCTCCAGTCATAGTTTAGCCAACATAAAAGCTGACTTTGATAAGATGAACTCTCAAATCAATTCTTTTGTGCGTAAGTTAGCAACAGCAAACCCAATTATTAGGAATGGCTTTGACAACTTTCTTGAAGTAAGTATAATATTGAGATTTTTTGCTGGTCTTCTTTGTTTGTTATATATAAATGATTAGAAAAACAACTTGAATCTTGCTTTTTATAAATCTCTCAATCAGATTATAACACACTATGTGGATGAAAAAAAAAAAAGAAGCCATAATTCATCTTCATCTATATTTGTTGGAAAGTTTTTGTAAACAAACAGATACAGAGATTGGAATATTTCATTGTAATATTTGCATTAAACTTAAAAAATTGCTGTCATTTTTAAGAGTTTTAAATGTTCATAACAGGATGGTCTAAACGGACCCCCAACTCCAAAATGTTATACCAATGAAAAAAGAAAAAAAGCCAAATAAAAATAAATTAGAAAAATAATTAAGAGTTTATTTCCTTCAGAGATTTATGAAAATAAAACTGAAATGAGTGGGTACTTTATTTGTTAATTTTTAGTTTTGCTTTTCCCCTTCTTTTACTTAAGTTTTTTGTTTTGTTTTGTTTTGGGGGGAGGGGTCGTTTTGTTGTTGTTGTTGTGGGTTTTTTTGTCGACTTCGACTCCATTTCCTTTTAATTTTTCCACTATGGGCTAGATGTTCAAGATCTTGGTGTCTATTTATATGGCCTAAAAACTTTAGCTGTCTTTTTCTGATTGTCTTCATTAATGATCTCTCTACTCCTGCGTCTTCTAGCACTGCTTTGTTACTCTTTTTATCTGGCACGCCTAATGATATTTTCTCCATTTACTTTGATGCCTGCTTTATCTTCTAAATTTCTGAGGATTGTTTCACTATATATATTAAAGAGATTGGGTGACATAATACAGCCTTGTCTCACTTTTTATCATTTTATCATCCAATGTTATACAAAATATTTATCATCTCACTCATCATAATCATAAATTAGATTAAAAATATTTATGGATTCAGACTTTTTTTTCTTAAAAGAGAGACCATTCCAAGCCCTCACTTTCCTAAAAACAAACGAATTCCCTCTCATTGCTGTATTGCATCTCTCAGTATAAATATATAGATGTACCACTTGGAAGATTTAAAAAAAAAAAAAAAAAAAAAAAAAAATTTTAAAATCCAAATTATTATCAATCTTGTAACCAAACACATTGTCTAAAATACCTCATGGGTAAATTCTGCTCTCACAACGATCACAAACATAATTTATCAATTACCATGTTTTGAACTTGTGGCTAGTACTTTGTATGGAGTAAGTTGGAGATCCAAGTTCTCCCGTTGAAGAAGCTGTAATGTAAAATAAAAAGACAAAGACATTTATCAAATTTACCAGAAACAAACTTACTAACATTTGGAAGAGAGCTAACAAAAAACGAAATTAAAATCCTACAATTCTCTGGTCAAATCGATTCTGCTCTACAACTGTGGCAAATGGCCAATGACTAAAACAGGAAGATAAATTAGACATATTCCACAGGAAACAGCTATGAAGAGTTGTATTGGAGGCATATTCTACCCAACAAAAATAATGAACAAATTGCTGTATAAAAAATGTAAAGACACTCCCCCATCTGCCCAAATCTTGCAAGCTGGATGGAGCCTTTTTGGACATATTTTGAGACATAACCCTGAAATCCATGCACAAAAAGCAATAGCATTCTATTTCACCTACAACATATTAAAAAAAAAAAAAAGAAAGACTAACAACAACACCCCTAACAAGATTAAATAACGAGCTGAAGAGACACAAAAACACAATTCAACTGACATCAAGTATAAAGGATGCAGCATAGAATAGACAAAATTGTATAATTTCATCAAGGATAAGGAGAACTGGTGAAGTTGTGAGATCAAGTGACCTTGCCAGCGAAAGGTCCTAAGTCAGTCAAGTAAGTCATATATATATATATATAAAAACACAACAATATATGAACTATAATTATCTCTTTAATCATATCTTTTTCAAAAGGAAGAAATAGCATTTCTTTTAAAAGCTGAGAATTAATAGCGTCACCATCTTACTTTATCCATGAGTTGAAAGGTTTGCAAAATGAGCTGATCTTGGCGGAGGTCATCACCATATTTAAATATGGCCCTGTATTCCTTGTCGTCTTCAGTTTGAAACACCAAAAGGCAAGGACTTAATTTGCTCTGGGAATATGGAAAATGTACATTTAAAAATAAATACATAAAGATATGTATTACTAATGTCATAGGTATGTTTAACATCCTACTGTGATAAGTTATATCTTGTACTATTTTAGCCTACTTGAATTCATAATTTTAATTATTTTAAATGTATTACAGTAGTCTCTGCCTAATAACCCACCCTTCTGATGACAAAGAAAACAGGCTATTAGGCGGAGCGGGTTATAAGACATACAAGCAAGGGAGTAACAAAGTCCACATGTACATTATATATTACGTAATTTGGTGTAAAGTGCATGTAGTTTAATCAGTGACCACCCTTTTTGTAGAGTTTCCGGTGATTAAACGATGATTGGCTGCAAAAACGGTCAATCAATGGTCTACAGTGACAGGTCACCTATGGGTGTTCCTCTTTGTCCCTTCCACTTGTTAGCCCACTGGGCCTTCTATGATATAGTCTTTTCATAATAGGGTGGTCTGAGAGCGTGTTATTAGGTGGGTGTTTTAAATAGAAGAAAAAACTTTCACTGAAACAACAGGTTATTAAGCGAAGTGGGCTATAAGGCGACAGGTTATTAGATGGTGACTACTGTGTTTCATTTTCCTCATTATTGCCTGATAGAGGGTTGGTACATGAAAATTCTGCTTGTTTTGTCTTTTGTAGAGGCTATTAATGTATATTTCTTCCCTCTCTTCTTGGGCAATTTGTTATTACATGACTATTACAAAGATATTATATAACAAATTTTCCAATGATATCAAAGCCAAAGTGCTGAATAAAATAAAAATCCTAATCTAACCAGTGCCTGTATTTCTTTGATTTGAAATAAACATACAACATGAAAAATTCATCATCAGATTCTATATAGTATGATGAATAAGCCACATATAATTGTGATTATGTTGTAAGAGCAATATGGGGTGAAATAATGTCAATTCCTCATTCTATTTCGTATAATTGATAGCATTGCAAGAAGAGTTAAAAATATAAGTTGGCATCTAGAAAATTACAAATCAGAACAATAACAGATGCAACATAAAATTCACAGAGGAATAAATAATTGCATTAACAAAGATAATTGTGATTAGCAATAATGACAACAAAGTGTCAAAAAATGGAAATGTAGCAAAAAAACTAATTTCAAACACTGTAAACATAAAATGAAGGTGGAAAAAGAAAATCAACCATGAATATAATGTGATGAGCTTACTTACAGCAAAGACAGTTGACTTTTCTGGAATGATGGACTTGACCAAGACTAGAGGGTCAAGGGGTAATGGAATGGGTTCAAAGTTCACAGAACTGCTGGTTACTATGTCGGTGTCATGAAGCAAAGCTTGCAAACGCTCATTCTTTTGGTCAAGAGGGACAGGGGCATCAAGAGGAGGAGGAGGAGACGAATCATCAGTCTTTTTTAACAACCAGTATGAATGAAGTGTGCCACTCTGTCAACTTACACCTTCAAGCCTTGCATTATGGTGAATTTGTCAAACACATGACTCACAAAAAAACAAAACAAAACCCCAACAAACCCCATCACATTAATTGCGATTCAAAGGAGGATCAGAATATGTTTGTAAGTGTAAGAGAGGATTTGTATATCTAAGAGGGGAGGATATGTGGTGTGTGTGTTTTGTTTTGTTTGTTTTTGTTTTTTTTGGGGGGTGATAATTAAAATGTCTTTACATGTATCCATAGCTTGACCTTTCTGTTTGTTCTCCATTTGCCTTTCTTTCCTTAAACAATTGACCATTTTTAACTTTGTGTTGTTTGGAGAGTGGAAAAAAACCCAAAACAACAAACAGAAACTACTAAGATAGCATGTGTTAAATTTAACTTAGTCAATTAAGTTTTATTCAAGAAAAGTATCTCGCCCTCCCTCATTATGTCTGTCTCTCATTAGGATACTAGTGAACTATGCTCATAGTATTAGTGAACCTTTGAATCACACATTCAACTAATGGAAGAATACTATTGATAATAGAAATGCTACATGGGCCAATAAACAAACACAAAACAAAAAATATAAGAATTTATCTTTGAAAATGTATATCTACAAGACCTGTGTAAACATTATTACCAAATGATATTTTAATACAAAATGTAGTTACGAATTGGGTCTGTTCTAAAGAAAAAGATCAATAGAAATGAAAAATCATGTTACGTTAAAATTGACTGTACCTACTTTTTACCTACCTAAATGCTTTCATATAAAAAGGGTCTATGACTTAAAATAGCAGACATAAGTTTATTGGAATGATTATCTATGGCATTATCGTTATCAACCATAATATTATTCTCAATGGAAAAACAGATTGGTATAGTACAGGGGTTGCAAGAGCAGTGTTGAAAATTCATGTTATGCAGGCTTGAAGGAAACAACAGTATCATACCACTAAAATTAAACGTATTTAAAAAGGCATTATACTTAAATGCTATTAATAATACAAAACTTATGTAAATAGGATAAGAGGATAATATATAATACTTGATAAAGGAAAGATATGTTATATATCTAATAAATGTATAATAAAAAACAAAACAAAAAACAAAACATGGTAAACATCTGGCAAAGACTACAGCCTTTATTTATTTACCAAATTGTCTGAATTTTCACCAGATATAAAAAATGCAGTACTCTAATTGCTTTGGGTGGTCGAGTCTCTAGAATTATCTGAAATTTGTGTATTAATTTTTCCTTTTCTGTATTCTCTCATTATCTATGACTCCAACTCCAAACAGTTCAGTCCATACTTTTTCTGCATCCGCCCTTTACATGGACTTAGACGCTTTGCCTAATTGACAGATTTTCTTCCTTGACTGGATTTCTTGCTTTAACTTCAACTCAACTGCTTTGTAGAATCTAGCACTATATTAGATAGATATAGGGATTATATTCAGATTTATGTCTGGATCTAGATCATGTCAAAAATTCTAGATTTTTTCCAAATTTCCTTGAAAGAAAGAATAATGTTTATCCTGTCTCATCCTAGATTATCCACAACACTTATCTGATATGAGTAAACCTTAAAAATCTAGCTCTAGATATATCTATACTGCTGGTAGTATCATTCTAGATCTAAATCATCTTCAAAATGATTCTGAACTAGACTATCAAAATACTAGATCTAGATTAGATTTGGGTTACATATTTCTTCATCCAGTGGCTAAACCGAATTCTCAACATACATATATATATATATGTACAAATATATATATTCGTTTGTAAACGTGTTTAATGGTATAATGAAGATGAAAATCTTGGAATTTCCTTTTTCCTACTCATTTGACTTGAACCAGCTTTGAAAAAATGAGTGGACATATAGTCTATTAAAGGGTTTAAATTTATTCAGATCCTGAAATTAAAAATAAAACCACCAAAACAATGACAAGGAATCTTCATTACAGATGGAATGCAGACAGGGCCCTCTAAATCATGTACTCCCACGTCTACTGCTAACAAACAGCTAAAACATTACAAGATAAAAAAAACAAAACAAAACAGAGAACAACAAAAAACAATACAATCCAAAAAGCAGAGAAAAAAAAAAAAAGATTCAGAGATCTAGAAACTAGGAGCAATCAGGCTGTGAAATGAAGGTTCATATTTTTAGGGCTGTAACAGACTGTGCTCACTACTGCAGATAGATTATGAGTTGATTTTTTTGACAATTTTCATGACACTAACATACATACGGTATATACAAGCACTTCTACTTCTAAAATTCTATGGTCCATTATGAAATTCTATCGATGTGACATTTCAGTCTAGAGCATCATATTGAATTACATAAAAAATCAGAGCATGTATATTTCTTCACTCAGAACCTATTGAGGCTGTGTATAAACCTCACCAAATGTTCCCACCTTTTTCTTGCCTCCACCTTCTTTCTGAAGGCCTTTGACAACAGAACAAAGACGTTCGAGAAATGCTTGCTGCCTAGAAAGTAAAGCTCTTTGTCGTCTGTACTCACTGGGGCCCTGTAGATAAAAAGAGAAAAACAAAACCCGACAGTTTTTAAAACCACAGAAAGAGACAATTTCTCAAAGAGACTGAAAGATTATGACAAGCATACAACAGCAATAACTACATAAAACATAAAAACAAAATAATTTAATTTAAGATATTGTGAGAAAAGTTAGTCATGACAAAAATAATCTAATATAATAACAAATGTCAATGCATCTCACTCATCCATTGATTTCATGCCAGGCTTTCTCATGCATGTTTTTCTTTATTTCTTGGCGGATTCCAAAAGGTAGGATTAACAGGCAGCACAGGCAATCAATCTATGATGGTACCCTTTATCATGCTAGGGCAGGTAACTTACGTTTCTAAAATTTAAATTGTCAATGTCTCTTAATCTTAACACAATATTTCATGTAGCCTCACAATCCTTCACACACTTGTTCATGTCTGTGGGATTTATCTGCACTGCAAGTATGACAGTTGTATTTTCCTATTTTCAACTTTATTACCAGGTGTGATCGTGTTCTATCTAACAGCCTTGCAAATGGAATAAACATTGAAATTCAGTCAAATTCATCAGACTTCTAGTATTTATAAAACCACTCTACATGGCTGCTAACAAAACAAGCCAACCAGACCCTCTTGTTTGTGATCTTCCTTTCATAATGACATATCAAATTGCAATTTTAATGATCAATTAAAGGCAATTATATTTTTGATAATACTTTAAAAGTAAACAAAACATGTAATTTAATTCTTCACCCAGCTGCCTCTTCATTTGCCCCCCAACTGGATTAATATCTGATACAGAACCTCAAATTTGCATACCCACCTTACTGAGTGCAAAGCTGAATTTCTTTAGAACAGTTTTATACATATCCATGACCTCTGTGTTCTGTATATCAGGTTGCTGCTCACACTCAACCACCAGATACCTTGAAGACAGGACAGGTCAAATAAAAGAACACAGATTTTAATCTTGACTTTGAAGTTACCAGCAAATAATTAATGTTTGAACTGAGCTCTAAGCACTTTAAAATGGCATAAAAATGATGGTTAAAATGGTATGAAAATAAAATCAAATGTGATAGAGCTAAAAAAAAAAGAAAGGCATGAGAAAGCTTATCTTATATAATATGTGCTGAAAGGAGATCTATTATAAACTTGAAAAAATTATAAATTCCTTCGTTTAATGTATATTATCTGCAAGCATCATGTGCATTGCTTTATTAAGATATATCTCAAAACAAAAATTCCAATATTCTTATTAATTAATTAAGAGGAAGAACAATACTTTTTATATATGATATTATATTATACAAGTATTATTATTATGTTTGCCAGAGAAGAAAAGTCAGATAAGGATTTCTGAAGAAATTTTACCAGAAAAGGTAATTAGCAACCACATGATTTTTGCAGGCTCTTGAGATGAGAAAGGTCATCAGGTCCATCTAACAAGACAAAAATCAATATGACAATTACTTTTAGAAACGGATTATAAACAGTATCCGTTTTCACAAAGCTAAACAACCAATTAAATTCTAACTGAACACTCAATTCTTTAAATAAAAAAAATTAATAAAACAACAACAACAACAACAACAAATACAAATCAAAAAGAAAAAGGGCGATAAGACCTCAAAACTACATAATAATAAGAAACCACTGCATTCAACCTGTATTCAAGATAACCAGTATGATATATAAGGATGGTCAACAGAGGAATATTTCAGAACTGTGAGTAGTGTCCCTTGCAACCAGTAGAGTAGATGTAGTATGATCTACTGACTTAAGGGGGAAGGCAGGGTCTGAAAGAAAAATGATGAGCTAAGATTTGGAACCGAAAGCCTAACTTTAATCCCATATATTATATAACAAACAAAATCTGCCCCTTTTTTTTTTTTTTTTTTTTTTTTTTTTTTTTTTTTTTTTTTTTTTTTTTTTTTTTTTTTTTTTTTTTTTTTTTTTTGAGGACACGCCCATTTCAGTCTTCCGGATCGGCTTTAATGCAGCGGTCTGAATTAACCCTCTAACTGCCATAAGCTAACTTAATACATCGGGATGAGCACGATTTAACTCTTTAAAGATGGTATTTATATAGCGTTTTCCCCCCTGCAGACTTCAAGCTCAAAGAGCTTAAAGACATTTTACCCCCCAGCAGGCATTTTCATTCCAGCACCTTCTCAACTCTGTGGAGAGCATACAGCAGAGCTGCCTGTTAGCGGCAACATGATAACATATTGACAAGATTTTTCACTGCCTTTAGCCGGATACTCATTCACACCTGAGTCGAGTAAGGTAAGCAGAGTAAAGTGTCTTACCTGAGGACACAACGCCAATGAACGGCATTGTTTTGTTGTTGTTTTTCGGAGCGGACACCCAAGCAGTCACCCATCTGAACTGTGATCATGGTCAACGCTGCTTGACTCAACTCATTGTCGAGTTGTGCTCACCGCTGAGCGAGCCACCGAGACTGTCTTCGTTGACAACAATTTGCCCATAATATATCGGGCGAGTACAAACATGCCATAAATCCCAATATACGGGCAAATTGTAGTCAAAGAGTTAAATCATGCTCATGCCTAATTTAATTTGGGCTTATGGCAGTCAAGTATTCAAATCGTGCTCTTGGCGATATTATATTAATATTATCATCCCTCGGCACTGAAAGGGTTAACACGCCCTGACCAGACCTTGGCCATTCGTCCATGCCAAGCCAAAGTTGCAATGCAATGGTCAGCGCGATCCCTCCCTGGACGCTGATGGGTCATTTAATGTCCGTATTGATCGATTTTTAGCAGGCATGGCGTTGGGGTGGGTGGGTGTGGTGGGAAGCTTCGTGAGTTTAGGGCTTCGATGGATTAGATCAGTTTGAGGGGGGAGGGGGGAAAGGGGAGAGAAATCGCTAGTTCAAAGACTGATCAGTTCAAAGATTGGGGGAAATTTGTTGTGGTGTTTGATAAGTATTTGAAATGGTTGGAGAGTGGTGGGGGAGGATGGGGATTGTTGTGAGTGTGTGTGTGTGTGTGTGTGTGTGTGTGTGTATGTGTGTGTGTGTGTGTGAGAGAGAGAGAGAGAGAGAGAGAGAG
>JBBPCV010588526.1:0-16514 GCA_037974505.1 Plocamopherus tilesii
TCGATTGCATTATTATTATTATTATTATTATTATTATTATTATTATTATTATTATTATTATTATTATTATTATCATATTAATGTCATTGTTTGTATTAAAAGATTTCAAAAATGATTTTCCATCTTTCTTATTGTTTTCAGTAACACTTTTGTTCCATTGTTCTAGGTTTGATTTTCTTCCATTATAATTTAGTTTTGTAATTAGTACCGGTACTCCAACATGATTACTTAAGCCGGGAATTATATTGTTATATTTTCCAAAACCTGGGTTGTTTGTTAAGAGTATATCTGATGTATTGCTATTCCTTATGCTTGCATTAACAATTTGATTCAATTTTCATTCACATATAGTGACTAAGAATTTAGAATTTATAGCCATTGGCAAGTTATGTTCCCTCCATTTAAATTTAATAATTTTAGAGATCAATAGTATTAAAATATAAATTGTTTTTATTTATCCACTTAAAACTCAGCTCGTGATGAAGGAAGGGGCCTGGAGGCTGTCAAGGAGCTCAACAAGGAAGGTCTGAATCCCAAATTCCACCAACTGGATATTTCGGATCATGGCAGCATTGAAAAACTGAGAGATTTCCTACAGAAAAACTATGGTGGTTTGGATGTTCTTGTCAACAATGCTGGGATAGCTTACAAGGTGTGAATCTTTTTCAAGGTATTTGGGTCTTTACAAAAGGGACAGCTTTGCATCATCCACAATGTAGTTTGTTGTGCCAATGGAACTAATAATGAATTGTATCACTATACTAGAAGAAATAGCAGGCCTTTGCCGTCAAATTTGACGATCCTGTAGCAATGGCATTGCTACGCCAGGGCTAATATTATGAGAGAGGTATGGGTGTCCAGCCACACTCTCTTCCCCTCTGGTCGTTACCTCTTTTAATTGAATTCAGAGTCAATAAATCTGAGGTAGAAGAGGCTGTAGGGGTGAATGAGTCCGAAATTATCTGTGGTAAGAATTGAATTTTGCCAGGACTATTGTTATCAAGAACTTAAATGTTGACATTGATATGTTTTTACAGGTAGCTTCAAAAGCTCCATTTTCAGAGCAAGCTGACGTGACAGTCAAATTAAATTTTTTTGCAACTCTTGATAACTGTGAGGTCTTGTTTCCATTACTTCGCCCTCATGCCAGGTCAGCATAATTAAATTCATTGCTCTCGTAGTTAATTAGCATGAAGACCAATATATTCTCAATCTTTTTTCTTTACTGTTACAGTTACAGATGTGTTTCTTAAAGGCTGTGCTTATTCTCCACCGGTGTTTTGGGCCATCATACTATTATTAGGCCTGTACTGATACTTCTACCACGCGTAGGTAATATAATAGTCCGATGGCCCAAAACATCGGTGGGGAATAGACACTCCGTTTCTTAAAACCCTACTATTATAACTATGTTGAGCCTTTAGCTGTTTGAGAAAAACGGAATATTTATTTGTAACAGTAGCAGCATTAAATGCGTGCACATGTAGTAAGTTACACAGAGAACATAAATGCTAGGTTTGCATGAGTTCCAAACTCTATATTACTAGAATTAGAATAAAATTTAACGCAAGTATTTACAGCAGAACACAAATAAGTTTGTGTGAGTTTTTCTTTTTGCACAGATTCCCACCTTGCTGTTATTATGATATCATTTTGACCTTCACTAATCAAGGTCATAGGAATGAATGGTCTTATTAAGGAATGTCCTTTTTTCAGCTTTTACTCTTCCTAATTAAACATCACCAGTAGACGTTTAAGCTCTTGATAAGTTTAAAATACAATTGTCTAGTGATCCTATTTAACAGTTTGTTGGATACACAATTTTTTTTATTTTTCAAGAGTGTCAAATGTATCAAGTATGGTTTCTCCTTCTGCTCTTCGCAAATGTTCTGATGCTATGAAGGCAAAATTTACTGATCCCAATTTAGCAATGGAAGAACTGAAAAGCATCATGAATGACTTTATACAGTAAGTTATTCACCTTATTGATTTTCCTGCCTAAGGTATATGTATAACAATAGAGACGATTGAGTTGTTTTTTGTTTGTTTTGTTGATGTTGGGTTTTTTTGCTCATTCCTTTATTCTGATAAACAGGCGCTAAAAGATTGCAAAGATGAAAATGAAGAAATAACTTTGCTTTTTTCGTATACATGTATTTTGAATTAGTCTATCTGCTAACAGTAACAGCATTGCTTTTTTAATGTACATACTGTATTCATGGTACATGTCTTTTGAATTTATAATTTATGTGTGTGCTAGAATTGCTTTTTCAATGTGCCATACATGTTTTTGGGTTGTTGTTTTTTGTTTTTCTTAATGTGTGTATGTTTTTTTGGTTCTAGAAAAGCTCAAACAGGAACACACCAAGAAGCTGGCTATGCCAACACTTCATACGGAATGTCCAAAATTGGAGTGACTGTAATGAGTATCATACAACAACGAGAGTTGGACAAGCAAGGGGCTGAGGATATTGTTGTCAATGCTGTGAGTGACATTCATTTTTCAAAACAATATATTGACTTGTATGGAAGAAAGAAAGACCCTAACAATTTAACAAAGCGAAACAAAAAATACAATCAAAAGACAAAACAAAACAAGAATTTCAGTGGATTTACTTGGTTTTTGGCACTAGTGGCATTCAATTCAGTTATGATATATAATTTGACTAAATTGTTTGAAATTTTTCCCCTTACACTACACCATCACTGATGATCTCACATAAGTACATGTATACATTATACATGCACTTTATGACCTTTTTATCATTATGTTATTTTTATCTTCTCATACTTACAGTGTTGCCCAGGATATGTTGACACAGACATGTCTAGCCATAAAGGAAAACTTACTATAGATCAAGGTATTAAATTATTTAGCTTATTATAAACAATATATCCAATACAATTATCAGTTGTTGTTTTTTTTTCAATAATGCAAGTAATGCAATCTATTGTTGCCTTAAAAGGAAAACCTACAATAGATCAAAGCATTAAGTTATTTAACTTATTATATTGAGCATATCCAATAAAATTTAAACATTTCAAAATAATGCACAAACCGGGTAATGCAATCTTTCTTTTCTTTTCTTTTTTCATTTGTAACTTAGCCATGAATATTGATTTTAAAGACATGAGTGCCGCAAAAACCCAGAAGAAAACATAAATATGCATAATGGAACATTTTGCACAAAGTGTTTTTACTTTTATTTCAGGAGCAGAAAATCCAGTCTTCCTTGCTTTATTGCCTCCCAATATTGAGAGTCCTCGTGGCAAATTTATCCGCCAATTGAAAGTTCAAACCTGGGGCTGAGATTTCATGTCAAATTATTTTTTTTCAGCAGTTCCTTTTCCCACAATTTATAATTGTTTCATTTTTCCTTTTTTAATGGTTCATTGATTTGTTCATATATTACATGTTGCTTCCTGACACTAAGTTGACTAAGTGACATTAAGTAGATGTTGCAGTGTATGACAGCATAGGTTACTTCCTGGACGCACAGTTAGAGGATAATGGCTATTTTACACCTTAAAAAATGCACAAGATTTGCAGTCCACCACTTTGTCACTCCAGATCCTGTATCTTTTAGAACTAGTTACATGTACTAAAAATAAACTCCAAGAAACATAAAAGCATCAACGATTTTAAAACAAAAGTACATCAGTGACAAATCAGATGATAACAAGTACTGAGGAAGGATAAAGCTTTTATTTAACTTCTTTCAATAATTTCATGTAATGCACCATAAACATGTATTGTATATATATAACAAGATAAACAGTGTCATAGTCATAGAGCGGTATAGATCACAATCAAATGTTCATGTCCAATTTTCATCTTTTCATTTATCTTTTTCTCCACATTTCAAAGTATGGGTATTTCCTACTTGACAATAAAATCATCATATTATTTGTTATTTTTATCAGTTTATTTCATATGTGGAATGAATTGAAGTGTGAATCTGCTCCATGTCAAAATATTATTTTTTCAAACACACTGTAGCCGCCAACTAAAGTACCAGTACACAGATCAGGAACAAACAAAAAGTGATGAACGATGAACATGCCTTCACCATAACCGATGCAACACTTCCAAAACCTCTGTTCAACTAACCCAATAATCTCATTATTTCATCTATCAGTGACACTGTGGGCTCTTTTGCAAGTTCCTGATACGATGCCCTCTAAAAATTTCATGGTGGTTAATGTGAGCATTCCCATCATTTAGGTGTATTAAATAAGGCAAAACAAAAATTGTCAGAATAAGAAAACATATGATCGTGTGAAGCATGCACTTTGGTGACAACTGCAGTATATCCTACACACTTCTCTAATTTTTCCCAAATTTAAAATGAACAATCACCATGGACATTGATGATAACTATACTATAGTATAATACACATAGAATCTATACAGTAGACTATGCTGAAATTAAAAATAGAAGTGAAAGAGAGGAAAAACATTTTCCAGAATTTTCTTCCAATTTGCTACAATGTATATAGTATTAAACTACAAAACACACAAAAGCTTTTCTTCAGCTTAAAAAGGATGAGTGGCCCCTCTGATTTCCATTGAAGTGCTATCTACTGTATACTTCAATTAAATGATGAAAGACAGCTGATGTATTATTTAAATTGTAATTGTAATATTAGATGATGACAATAATAATGATGATGATGATGATGGTGGTGGTGGTGGTGGTGGTGGTGGTGGTGGTGGTGGTGGTGGTAGTGGTGATGGTGATATTGATGATATTGTCGACAGCAGTGACTCACAGAGATGAGACTTTATACAATTTATTGTAAAATGTTTTGGCAACAACAAAATCCATATCCAAATCCTCAAACAAAGCTTGATCACAAAGAGTTTTAATGAAGAATGTGGCATTCAAATATGTGAGACATTTTGCAGTTCAACTACAAAATGACTTCATTAAGCAGGTAAAATAAGGAGTTTAAATTTGATGACAAGGAGATGAAAAATAAATAAAAAGGTTGTGAGATGTCTCTACCTGTAGAATGAAACCATAACACTTCTATAGTAAAGATATATTCATAGAATAATACAGACAGATGAATGTTTTCACTGTGGGAAGGGACAGGTTCTGTGAGTCATTTTCTTTATATATCAATCTTCGTGTAATATAAATAAGAAATACATGCCTAAATTAAAAAAAAAAAAAAGCATATTACAATTTGGTAGATCAATTGCATGGTTACAAAAGAAACGGCCACCATCTTGTTTTTCAAATGCATTGGCTTTTTTTATTTTCAAAATTTCAACCTCATATTTTGCAAACAAGTTATACTGAAATTATATTATATCATGTGTTGGTATATTCGCCCAATTTTTTTTTTTTAAGAAAAAAAAATCCACAAATAATGGGCAGAAATAAGATTTTTTTTTCTATTTTCAAACACAAATTGCCCAATAATGTAAGAACTATCAAAGAAATTCTGAAATTAGTATAATGGCATACGCTCGAATATAAAACAAAATATGACAAATAAATGAACTTTTGAGTAAAATTAATTAAAATAAGGAATTGATTCAAACACAAAATCAATGCTACGAAAGCATAAAGGTGCAGAATATCACTGTACTGCATACTGTGATTCTTTCTTATGCTCTCTCTTCCCATTGGACACTGACCTTGACTCATAAGCCCACTTTCATTAGCTATAACAATAATGTTTCATTGAGGGGAGGGAGAATACCCATACTAAGGCCACATAGTGTTATTGTTAATACTGTCGATCAATTTTGCGGCAACCTTTAAATTTTCACTCCTGCTCTGGTGAATCACACACGCATGGTACGCTAGCTCAGTATTATGGAGCCAATCGTAGCATTGTCAGTCATGTTATACTAGCGTGCCGCAAGATATGGGGTCAAGTCAAAAGTGTGGTAAAAGCCTAGTAGTACTGTACAAAAGGATGGTCTAATGCTTCCCATACTAAAACCTCTCACCATACAGCCTTGACCTTTGCCATGTTCATGACTTAACAATAGAAATTAATTTAAAAAACCAAGCTTGCAGGTATAACTCAGAGATAAAAGGCTCAAGAATCCCATCATTTTCATCAATTTTATGCCAATTTCATTACAATTTTAATATTTTACACGCTACCGTACCTCGAGCATGGGAAAAATTCATAAAATATAAATAATGCATATAACAGATGGTTAAACCTTTAAAATGTAAAAAAAATATTAAAAACCCAAATTTGATATTTTCACCAAAAATCATTGAAAAAAAGAACCTGTCCCTACCCTTAAGATGAAGTATGGCTTGTGAACTTAACAAAGCATAATAGCTGCACACAAAAAAAAAAAAACAACAAACACAAAAAAAACCAAAAACCAAAAACAAAATAAAAGAAAGATCAAAAACCTTGCATGCCAAATATTGCTTTCATGGTAAAAAACAAAACAAAGAACAAACAAAAACACAAGCTTGACAATCCATTGTAAAGAACCAAAGCAAACCTTGTCCAGAAGGTAAAATCTGATAGGTTGGTGGCTCTTTGAACATCAAACAACAACCTATGGAAGTCCAAGAAAATTAAGTTAAGAATTATTAAGACTAACGTTCTGGCAGTTCTTCTTTATGGAGCTGAATCATGGAAAATAACAGATAACATATGCCAAAAACTTGAAATCCTCCAAAACAAATGCTTGAGAAGAATGCTAAATATATATTGGTCTAATTGGATTTCAAAGACATTCTCAAGAAACAAATAAGGAGCTATTAACATCGATAATAAAGCTTCGTTGGAAGTGGTTGGGAACTGTCTGCAGAATGCAGCCCTCAGAGATCCCCAAGATAGCCCTGAGACGGATGCCACAGGGACTAAGAAAGAGGGGCCTCCCCATGGAAACAAGGAGGACTGTGGAGAGAGAGATGAAGGAACAACGATGGCCATAGGGCGATGTCAGCAAGATGGTAGCCAACAGACATGAGTGGTCTTCCCAAGTGTCGGCCTTATGTGTCACCTGACACAACAGAGGACAAAAAGAATCATAGGCTAAGGTTTCATCATCCCTAATATTAATATTTAAAACGATTTAACAATAAAACCTCATACTTACATGGAAAATCAAAAGTTTGAGAAAATGGAATGCATGCTAATGTAAGACATATTAAAACATCATGTTGACATTTTCTTTCAATAACTACAACAAAAGAAAATGATACAAGACTTTCACTCTGCTTCCTGTGTATTAATCATTCATTATACATTTTATGACATTTATTATTCATATCGCACTTGTAGTATTCGTAAAAACCACAACATTAAATTCAACAGAAGGAATACACACCAGCATATACAACAAGCAAAATAGTTAAAAGTGAAAGACCAAATACATCTTAGGGAAAACAAAAATTTGTTGTGTTTAAACACTTCGCTTTCACTGCATCAACAAGGTTGACTACAGCTTGTCTGTAACCAATTTCCACTAACTTTCAGTCCTCTTCTCTTCCTAATTTTTCTACCAAATAATCTCCATTCTATCAAGCAATTCATCAAGACACTGTTCAATTTCTCTTCCATATCTACATGCATATACACTCATACCATTAAAACTACATATGATTTGCCCTTCAAAGAAAATAGAAGAACTGAAAAAAAAAAGTTGAATCCAGATCAAATCTACATAATATTATTCATTAACTCTTTATCTGTTCAGTTTTCCCATATATCGGTACCCCAAAAAAATTTTGCCTTTTTCTCCTTAGCATTTAATATGGTTAGTGTTATTTATTTTGTTTGTTCTTTTAGCTTCCTACATTGCAGAGTAATTGTATCAGTAGTGAGACATTGAGGGCAAATGATCTTACTTATTCTTAAAAACAAATTGTTTTGACATTATAACAATAACGCTATATTGAACAGCAAAAATTGCATTACTTATCTTTTCACCTCCAAGTCATGATATAATCTAATATCCAATCTGTAATTACAAAAGTAAATCTGGAAAAAAAAAACCCAACAAAAAAGCCCCAAACAACTCAACTCCCAGAAGTTTCATTTTCTGACCCTATATACAGTGGAGTCTGCCTAAAGTGAACACGTTTTAAATGAACAATCAGTTCAAGTGAACGATAGTCTGTGGTCTGTTTTTTTTTTATGCAAAAAAATACTGGATAAAATGAACGGGTTTCGTGGGGAAATCAGACAGATGAACACCCAAAATGAGTGAAAGTGAAGAACGGACCGACCATGCCACTGTCGCAATGCTGTGAAAATAAATTCCGTGCCTCGGGCACCATCAGACAATCCCAGCTCGGCGTTGGCAACAGCAATCAGAAAGAAAGAGCTCTATATTCTAGGCTTACCAGCTCCTCCGACCCCTACTCCACCCTAGACCCCCTCCCCCCGTGTGTAGTTATGATTTCTGGGCCTCCACCCTACCTTGTGGTGCGTTCGGTTTACTTGTGCACATCAGTAACACACCAAAACTGCCAGCACATTCACTCCACCCATTATAGTTATGGAACTGTGACCTCTCCATCCCCGCAGCAGAGAAATGAAAGGGATGACTAGACAAGACTAGGCTGACCCATCATGCGATGCGTTCTGCATGTCTGTGCATGGCACTCTCCCCACTTATCATATGCCCAGTCTTAATTGTGGAATACATGGGTTCTCAAATTGATTTTGACCAAAATGGTTAAACTACACCTCAGATAAAGTGAACACTTTCTTCTGGTCCCAAAGAGTTCACTATAAGCGGACTCCACTGTAATTCAAAAGCCTGATTTGGTCACAAGATGGCAAGAAATGCATGAATATCCTGTAACAATATGATTCTTTATAAATAACTAGTTCATACCTAGAAACAAATAACTAATTCATACCTAAAAAGAGAAAACAAACCTGATAAACACGACAAGGTGAACAAATTTTTTGTGGAGAGTGAAAGTGAAAGTAGTTCTTAACATTAAGATCTTCTTGTAACAAGAGTGCACTATAGAGGGAGAGCATTGAGTATATTATTCATCATGACACAACTCATATATAGGGATGTTCTAATGCTTATAATACTAAAACCTCTCATCATACAGCCTTGAACTATGAATGAATGAATATCAGAAAGTTTGTGGGTCTTTTTTTCTTTCAAACATTTGACATATGTGTGCAGCTCTGAAGAGGTTAAGACTAAATAATCCTCAATGATAATTTCAATCAAAGGTCTAAACATGTTGCAATACACCAATATTTTATGAAAAGATCGTACAGAACAGAAGTTCTAAAATAATAGATCTTTAAAAAGTTGGGAGTGTTGCTAAATCACAATACTAAGCGTCAGATAAAAAAACATATTTAAAAAGTATGGAAAAGATACATACATTTGATTATCTGTCACATTTTCCTTACATCTCACACAATTCCTCACCGATTAAATAAAAAAAAAAAATTAATTCCAGTGTTCTGGAACATAGGGATGCTTTGAAGCTGTCATGGAGGGATAACTGTTTTGATTACCGGGTAGAGCAATCACACACACAACAATAATATGGAAGAGTAAAATTTTGATTATTAGTCACACAAAAAAATGAAACTTATCTCCTGTTGCAATATTTAGCAAACATAACTTAAAGTGCAAATTATATTTTCCTTTTCCAAGAATACATGTAAGATGTCTATTTACAATTAGCTGTAGTCACAGAATAATTTAAAAAAAACAACAAAAAAACACTGAAAAACAAAAAAAAAACTGGGAGGAGCCAAAAACATTTAGTAAGAATGATTTTTGTCTCTCCAACACTTGAGTGATTAAAACCTTATAGTGTAATAAATTACATGAGAATTGTTTTGAAATTTATTCAAACTTTATTTCCAGTGATAGTGCCATCCATACCCGTTTTTGTTTTGTTTTTTTGTTTATTGAAATAGTCAATCAAATACTAATAATGCATATGATGTGTTTGCACAAATACACTCCCAGCTTTATTATTAGTTGAAAACTATGTTCACCTTTCTTTCAATAACAATTCTACAAGAAGTGACATTCCTATTATTCACATTTTACACATCTTAAAATGTTTATATGGATACAATAAAGATGACCTTTAAAATTGTTCTGAATAGTGCTTGCTTTCCCAACATATGTTGACATTGAAACAGATGAAAAGGAAACAATAATGTTATTTATTATATTATTACTATTTTAAGTAGACCTAAAAAAATAATATGAAAAACTGACAAAGTTCTTAAAGTAAAAAAATCCTCACTTTGCAAAAAGCTCAACAACCATAATAACAGTAGAACATAGTTAAACTGTAACCATAAAAACAGATAAACTGAAAGCAAATCAAAACATTTTTTTTTTTTAATATATATTAACTACAAATTACTGTTATAAACTTATGAAGAACCAAGAGCACCTGGAGTTTGAATATGGCTAAACCAAAATCTATTCCCCTTCCGAAGGTTTATGACCAAGTTGAATCTGAACCAAATAGTGTCAATAAGCCCTCTCAATTCTCACCTCTCTTGTTTGATCAACAAACCACGCCGTACCTCAGATGTGCATGCCTTGCACCCTATCACTCCCTGTATATGCTTCGTTGTGTGAAGTGTGTATGTGTGCATGATAATGCTGAACATGAACACCCAATTTATCATCCGTCCACTAAATCTAATCTAGACCAAGTAGGAATTCGCCTGTACTGTGTTCCAGTTCAAGGCTAAACCTACTTATGGTCATTTCCTAGCTGTGTCTTGAAACTGTCTTTGACTTTGATATTGTTATTGGCTAGATCCTGGACTGCAGAACATACGTTTACATAGTCATTGAGCAGGTCTAGGCCTATGTTAGATTCAGGCAACACTGATGCCGTTGTTGCTTCATGCTTCACAAAAAATATATAAATAAAGAGAAGTGATCAATCAGAATCCTGCTTCATAGTGAAGAGTCAAAGTAAAAAAGCTTAATTTACAAAATGTTGATATCAAAGATCACCCTTGCCCATGCAACTACATTTTATACCAAACTAGGACAGTGAACATCATGAGAGTGCAAGGAAGATATTTGGCCTAGAAAAACTAATAATAATAAATCTGCCCTGTGAGATTTGCAAACTGAAAAACTAAAGACTAGAGAAAAAAACCGCATTGCATCTTCAGGCCCTTGAGCTCATTCAACCAGGACTAAAGCCCCAACATTGAAGCTCTGACACTTTTGTTCCACACTGATTACATCATCTACTGAGGGCCACCGGGAAAATTCACTAGCAATGCAAGCTGGATGCTGGGAAAAGGAATTCTTTGATTTGGTGCGCACATATTTTCTTTAGCAATGTGTATCGGCTGGGATCCAAGGTTATTTTTACCTGTTGGGCAAGTAAATGGGAAAATTTACTACAATTTACATGTGAGAATCTGATATATTCCAAAGCATTCTGGGAAGGAAGGCATCTCGCATTTTGACAATTTATGCAAGTCTTTTTCATTGATGAATATAGTCTTAAAACTTATTCAATATATAATTTACAATATATAAGAAATATTTTTTTTCTTTCAGTTCACTGGATTTTCAGCTTTTTTCGACACATCAAAAAAGTTTTAGATTCAAGTCACTTTCCATATACTGCATACTAGCTAAGCAAGATCATGCTAGCTAAGTCAATGATGATATATCACTGTTTTGTTTTTGTTCACATTTCAACCATGTCACATTTAAAATGTTGTATTTCCTCACATGCTCTCACATGAAGTGCTTGACATACTTTGAAAGTATTGCAATTTTTTTCTTTTTTTTTTTTCGCACATTCAGATTACATACATTATTTACAAATGAGGAGACTTCAGTAAGAATGTTTAGGAAAAAGGGGTTGTTGGGTTGGGTTTTGTTGGGTTTTTTTTTTTTTAAGTCATTGCATTTAGTTGGGAGGTGGGGGTGTTCAACATTATGCGGATTAAACAATACGATTCAGAAACACAAATTCTTATTATTTCTTTTGCTAAAAAGATGTATTTATAATGGCACACACAAAGATTTGACGTATTATCTTAAATCATCATAAATAGGCACAAACAACAATATTTTGGGAATGTTTACAATATACAAGTCAAGTTATTTGCACTACCATCAACAGCAGTATGATTAAGTGACCAGCAGTAACATGCTGATGAATGGATTGACTGAATTATAAACATAATGAATTACTTAAACACATCATAAACATAATTAATTAATTAAATACTTCTAAGATGTATCTCGAACTGCCTTTTCAATTTTGTAAACCACAATAAATTGTCCATAGAGTTATGCTTAACTTAAAGTGAAAAATGTTGAGTTACGATTAACTTTTAAGCACAGGTTTCAAAAAGACATATATTTTTATGACATATTAAGAAACAAGATTTTAAAAAGTAAATGATACATCATGATTTAAATAAAAGTGTAAATAGACTAGTCTAATCTGGTAACATCAGGATCAGTCCCTTGGGAAAACATAGACTTTCAACATGCCCGTTGTTTTCTCCTCAAATCTGAAAAAAAGCAAATGACATGAAAAAGAATGTTATTTATCATAAATAAGATTTTATATTAAAATTATAAGGGGCCCCAATAAATTACACGCACTATCACAACCGTAGTCTGAAAATTGTACTGTTCATGAATATAATTATTGGTGATGTATATCCTCAGTGTAGTCTCACTTGTCCTTAGGACTTTCAAGAAAGGAGAAAATCTAGTATTCCTTCAAGAAATCTATATTGAGGTTAAATCTAAAGCTCTAATCCAGGATTTTCATTAGACAGCTTTTGTCATACAATGAGTGATATGATTGGTAAATCATTTATCCTTTTAACACCTGTGACACTGACATTAAAAGCATGTCTTTAGCAGCTAATATGCTTAACCCATTGTGGTGGCATCGGATACATATATGTCCAACAGACGGTCTGTCCTCTAAAGTCCCATCAGATATTATGTCCAATAGTATTTTTTATATAATTTCTTTTTCTTTTCTTTTTTTTTTTTTCTTTTAATGGAAAAAAACATTAACATAGAAGGGAAAATATCATTTATGAAAATGCAATCATTTTCAGTTCTTTTTCTTCTTTTTCTTCTCCTTATACTATGACAGGGGTGGTTCTTTGGTATATTTTTGTAAAGAATGTAAAAGTTAGTGGGTTCACTTGTTATCAGTTTGATTGCTGCGAGAAAAAAAACAAAAAACCTCCACATATTAACATGTTAGGCGAAAGACACACATATATTTTTACAAACAATATAAGAAAAGCTAAGACTATTCTCTTCTCAGACTTGAGGGATAAATATTGTGTGCCTGATTTTCTTTCTTTTTTTAAAAAAGGTCAAAATTATGATGCCTAGGATATTGGCTGGGTCCATGGCCCTGCGACATCAATTAAAGAATAGAGAAAGGCAGTAAAAAGTTGCCATGAAAAGAGAAAAACAAACACTTTTCGTGACAATCCCCCCACCAAACCCAGAAGCAAAAATGTCAATTTTCTATCTATTATGAACACAGACAATCTGATTTTTCAAACAGGGAACCTACTTGAGATTTCTGTCGAGCAGGTGATTCATGATAGCTGGCCTCAGTCTGGGAATTCCACCTTTGCTGTTCTGACCTCTGCCAGTTACAACATTCACATACGTATTTTTCCTGTCAGGTCTCTGCTGATACTCTGAAGAGACAGCATCTCATATACTTTTCTTTTCCATGGAAATTTAGAATAACTATAACATCTTGACTGATATGTGACAGAGACTTAAAATATGTAAAAAAAAATAAATTTAAAAAAAGTAATAAAAAAAAAAGAAAAGAAAAAAAAGAAAAGAAAGAAAAGAAAAAAACAGCAAAAAAGACAAGAAAAAGAAATCCTGTAAAATTTGGGTTAGTTCTCCTTTAAGGTGAGATACACAAACAGAAAAATAAAACACTAAGAAGAAAAATAGGAATTTTATAAACATCTTGTAGAATCCAAATTATTGTCATATCTGAGCTTCTTATACCTAAGGACCACTGTACAAAAGCAAGTGAACACAAAAATAAAAATGAAAAGTATGGTCTTTTCCACTTCTTCATATCTTCTTCACATGGCTGAATGATCCAATTTCTTTTTCTCTTAATTAATGGCAAAATTATCCAATTTCTTTTTCTTTTAATCGCTGGCAAGTTGTTACTCTCGTACAATTAAAAATGCCAATTTGTAGAACCTGCCTGTTTTCTTCACTGGATATAATGTGTTCCATGGAGTGTGCTGTGGATAGAGGGTTGTTGAGATAGCAGATCTATCCATGCTTATTTCAGGCCTGAACACTCAAGAAGTAGACATTGCACTGTCTCACACTGGTAAGAAATGGTCAAGATAAATGTTTTATGACATAAGAGAGATGGACTTCTTCTAAATTCTCAACCCTAAGGCCACATTTGTTAGATGACAAAAACCATAAAATGAAATGAATGTAAACATAGGATTACCTTGTCTCTTCATATCAATAGCAGTATTGACAGCCTTAATCGCCTCATTTGTGTGAAAAGAATGAAGATCTAGACAGTTTTCCAACCTTAACTTCTCAGACCTGAAAAATAGTTTGAAATATAAGTTTCAAGATAAAGATATTTAAATATTATTTTGGGACTTAGAGTGAATTTGGGGAAAATAGGTCTATAAACTACTCAGTTGGCTAAATTTGATGTTATTCTTATCTTACTTCACATATATCAACAGAACACCATGAAAATCATACAAAAAAATTGGCAGATTCAGAAAAGAATTGTTAAAAGGGAAATATCTCTTGCAAGTATAAGTATTCAATTTTTTTTTAATATTTTGGTCAAAAGTTGCAAAAGTTGTCTTTTTTCATATTTTACATCTCTCCTCTAAAATGCATTCATTTGAACACTACTTAACAATGAAAACATATTCTCATTTTGCTAGAAGTATTTATGAGAAATAAAAAATTATACTACTGACATACAAAATATTTTGTAAATTTGTAGAAGTATTCCACAGTCTAGCATTTTATTCAATTCCCTCCCTTTTTCTATCCACCGCCTACAAACATATTAAAGCAACTTCAGTAAAATTGTTACACAAAATTTTGTGCTGAAATTCACAGCAATTTTAACTTACCCTCTTTCAAACAAGACAGATGCAGCTCTTTCATTTGCTTGGTCTTCTTCTCCTTTGTATTTCTTTGTCTGGGCAATGAAAAGTACATTGTTATTAAGATGAGTAGGTTCTATACACATAGTATAATTTTTGTTTCCAGGATTAAGAATATCTACATCATTTATCAACATCCGTAGGAGAAATCAATTGATAAAATGCTGCAGGAAAAAATATGTGAGCAGTGTAGTGAAGAGAACATGCAATTATTGAAGAGGTTATCAAAGAAAGATGTTATAGTTTAATAGAAGAAAGAAAAAGTAAGACACTGTGTTCCAACATACCTCTTGGCGATAGAACAAAGCAGCTCTTGGCATGCCCTCTCTCTGATACCGATGTGCTTTTTGCTGACACTCCTTAGCAAGATCCCGATACATCTGGGCTTCTCGTCGCAAATCATCATAACCTACAGATTCTCCTCCATCCGGCAAATGTTGAAACTTCCATCCCTTTGCAGAAGAAGAGCTATCCTGGACAAGGGCACAGAAATGAGTGAGATTGATTTCTGTTATTTAATAATGAGCTGATCATAAATGCCACTCCTAAAACTTTAGTAAACTTGGAAAAAGACACTATGCATTAAATCTGGTTAACCTCTTGTTACAGGTAAATTGGAATCAAACAAAACATGCCTTTCTCTGGAAACTTTCAACAATTTCTGATCATTCACTGACCAATTCAGAATCTGCTAGCAGAGTCAATAAAGGGTGTCACACTGTCCCATATTTGAAATCCTTATTCTTCTCTTCTTCAAGTACCAGGTCTGATACAGACATCGGTGATCATGGCACGCCATTTACTTCTATCCTCAGACAATCTCTCAAAAAGCTCATATTATTTTTATTACTCTTCGTTTTATTAGTCTTCCAGTGATTTAAACTCTGTAAATATGCTATTCATTGTCTACCTCGACTCCTTTTACCTTCAATTTTTCCACTTAGGGCTAGATGTTCAAGATCTTGATGTCTATATAGCCAAAAAACTTTAGCTGTCTTTTCCTGATTGTTTTCATTAATGATCTCTCTACTCCTGTATCTTCTAGTACTGCTTTATTACTCTTCTTATTTTGCCATGAGATTCTTAGCATTCTCCTTACAAACCAAATTTCTGTCGCTTCTAATCTTTTTCTCATACTTGATATATTCCAACATTCACGGCCATATAGCAATATTGATCACACATACTCTTTTAAAACTCTATTTTTTGTTTCCATTGAGATATTTCTATTTTTCAAGATAGGGCTCATTTATCTGAAACTGTCTTTTGCAATTGAAATTCTTCTTTTAATTTCTGTATCGCACTTTCCGTCTGATGTGATTATGTATCCTAGGTATTTAAAACTTTGGACTTGTTTTATC
>JBBPCV010588527.1:0-7500 GCA_037974505.1 Plocamopherus tilesii
AAACAGACACAGAAAAGAGATACATGGATACGTCAAAGAGGATAGATCAAAGGGGACACGTCAAAGAGGATAGATCAAAGGGGACAGGTCAAAGAGGATAGATCAAAGGGGACAGGTCAAAGAGGATAGATCAAAGGGACACGTCAAAGGAGGAGAAGTCAAAGTACATATTTTATCAATGAAGAACAGATCAAAGGAGAATATATCAAAGGGGGAGGGGGGGGGGAGATCAAAAGAGGACAAATAAAAAAAAATAGATAAAAGAAGGACAAACAATAAAAAATAGATAAAAGAAGGACAGATCAAAGGGGGACGGATCAAAGAAGAATAGATCAAGGATGGACACGCCATAGAAGGACAAATCAAAGAGGTACATAAAATATTTCATCAAAGAAGAACAGATCAATGTAGACTACGCCAGTATACCTTCAATTCAGCTGGGAAAATTAATTCTTGTGTCGCATCATATGGTTTCAAAGTGAGGGCCATTTTCTGAAAATATTTTGGCACAGACAAGATAAAAGTTATACCATTAATAAATAACTTCAGCGAAAAATAAAATACGACTTGAACGCATACAATTCCAACTATTTTCTCACTATTTTTCTCACATTGATCACTAGGCAGAAAGATTTGTAACCAACAATTAGAGCCGCTTGTTAGATAAGATAAAAATAAACATTGAACAAATTGCAGTGGATAGCCCTAAAACAACTGTTATTAAAGAGCTAGATATAAGGTTACCATTTTTAAAGCACTAAATCACCAACCACTTGAAGAATTCCAAATAAAAAATAATCATACGAGATCTGGTGCTCAAACATTTACATTGCCATCTTCTAGTGTAGATAACCATTTGTATTCATACTTCCATAGTGCTTTCAGATTATGGAATAAACTACGGATTGAAAAAGCGTAACTAGATAACATTAATATGTAAATACTAGTAGTCTGGTTACTTTTCGGCGCGTTGACAACAATACTCAGTTGACTGAGTTTGGCAAATTTTATGAAGAAGAAGAAGGTTTTTAACTCACCTGCTGGAAGGTTGTTTCACTGTCATCAACTTGATTACAATCAAATGTGTTCGTCTGTGATCTACAACACTTATCTCCCATGCTGCATTTGAATTCCTGGAACAAAGTACACTTGTCTGTGTTTGTTATATATTATATGCCTTTCACATTGATATATTTATCAACAATTTCCCTTTTTTTCCAACCCATAACATACATAACAAAGTGAAGGCCGAAAAACATAAAGATTAACATGTGTACTCTCTCAACCAGATGCCTACGCAGACTCTAAAAAAATTAAATGGAAGGGATGAAGAGAAAAGGAAGAAGCTAGAAAAAGATCCCATTAATCATTGTCAGGCATATTCTTCTTCTTCCGCCATTGACGGCCAAAACTCCCATTAGTGAAGACGTTTATGGTCCCTGTACTGAATTGAACATATACATTGAAGATAACTATGCCAATGAGAGAAACGTCTACGATTGCTATTCCCTTGCTCATTCTCATTGTGTGTGTGTGGTACTCCACACAGCACAAAAGGCATCGTATGACTGTACGGAGAGTCGTATACGGTAATTCTATGATGAGAGAGAAAAGGGGCTGGTACCCAGCAAAGAAGAAATAGTAAGCAACAAGACATTGGCAGAAGACAAGGATTAACTGTATTGATTTGATTTCAGTTCTGGTGGATTCAGACACATCGTTTTGATCATGTTGATCAGCAATAATTGCCTTAAACGTTTAAAGACATGGCAGCTTCTAATTATAAGTCCTCTAAAATTAGATCTATCTTCTCTGCTTATTTAGTTTTCTTAATAAAATGGTTGATGTGGTCTCCTGATACATTGTAGTGATTATACGTAATAAATGCGATATAAAAGTTATCACTTTACAGATCATGTACAGAACATCATTCAAACCATAGTTAAACACTCCGGTTTTGACTTCCCATAGCATGTCAATAAAGTAACAGTTACCTTTGTGAAAGTCTGAAAAGCATCCAAGATCGGTCTGTAACCAGTGCATCTGCAAAGATTTCCTGAGCGACGATTGTGGAGAAAAACAAGAAGTAACTAAACATTGATTTTTCTCATTTGTCGAAGCTAGTGAAGTAAGGACCATTATTCATTTATTTATTTATTTTATTCATTGCCCGACACTACTTATACATGTACTAGTAAAAGAAATGAAGAAGGAAGTGGAGAGTACAAGGTTTAGAAAAATGAATAAACCAGAGGTGAGCAAGAATTGTAAGAGAAATACTCGTAATACGTCTTGGGCCGAAGTCAAGAAAAATGAAATGTGTCAGTAAAATGTATTAAGAAAGTATTAATAAATCCATGCATATTGATATAATGTATGTGTTAATAAAAGCTTAGTATCTTATTCCATAGACTCTAGATACCTCGTGTTTACTTTTTCCATTTAGTTTTTTGTAATAATTTCAGATGTATTGTAATGTTTGTCTTTGCTTTAATTGTAATCTTAATCGTTACTTGCTGTCCGAGGATGGTTGTAAACACTGAAAATAAAATCCTTTTCTTTAGTCTTTAAAGTGGAGACTTTTAACATGCTTTACTTTCTTGCTGTTTAGCTTTATTTTATTGCCTTCTATTCATTAGTGAAATTAATGTGTTGTGTAATATGAAATCCAATTTGTGAATCCACAGATACATGTATCTTGACAAAACTATTTGTGAGACACACAAAGTTGTATCTTTATAGTAAAGACATGTAATAAACTTTGTTTTGTTTCTGTTTAGACAATGGTTAGATTACTTTTATTGCACTTTATCCATCATTGAAATGTATATATATGTTGTATGTATGATCTAAAGTTCAATCTGTAATCCACAGCAGGTATATTTACACAATTATTTTTGTGACATACTAAGGAGACCAGACCGATCACGTGACAACAAGTTAACAAGATGCGATGAGTGGATTGGAACATGAGAGTGAGTACTAGCTCACCGTCAAAAAAGGACTCCATTTCCGAGGCCGTGGGTTCCGGGTTGTTCCTCAACAACGTGTACATGGACATGACGATACCAGGTGTACAAAACCCACACTGAGAGCCGTGGAACCTGGCTAGTCTCTCCTGGAAAGGATTGAATAAATTCATATAGCAGTGGTAATTCTGAGCATTCTTTTGATATATCAAATAGACACGAGCCGAGCAATGTTCAGTTCAGAATAAAAATTAACGCTCACCAATAATGAACCACGATGGTGGAAAAAAAAAAGATTTAACAAAACAAAATAGATTGAAACCAATTTTGCAAAGTTTTCTTCGGCCAATGGTTTATCAAATGATTTCTTTAATTTTTGAAGTGAATGCTGCCCTGATACTGACGCAGACATCTCTTTTTCAACAATTTTGCCCATCTTTGTGGGGCTTTGATTGTAACAGACAAACTGCTTCAGGGAGCGTTAGGCAACACATTATAGCTCCACACATAATTTTTTTTTTCTTCAGACATCATTATGTCATTGCTGTATACTGAAACCATGTGAACCATGTGACATGTATTGCAGTTCTCACCTGATGATAATACTGAGGAGATGTACTATCGTGATATTAAATAAAAAGGACTTCGTACATATTGATAGTGAAACATACCATAATATATTGATCTATATTTGATTAATTAATTAGTGAGAAGAGTGTTTGTGGTTCTACACCAAGGTAGCTGGAAATATTAAACAGAAATTTTCGTGAGTTCCGAAGAATGTGGCTGTGAAGGCGACAATTTATGCATATAGTGTGTAGCTCAGAAACGGTTGTGTAGCATGGAATTTATTCTCCACGTCACCAACACTTCATGTTAATGCCATTGAAACCTTGATAGATCTTGTCATAAATTAAGCATAACGCTTCAACTATCAGGACATAAACTGTATCACTGTCACAGCAGCTTGAATATAATGGGTATGAATCGACGGAATGAATTCATTAATCTGATGGTAAAGCATACTCTTGAACCTTAGCGACGTACCTGTACAGGGTGCAAATAGTCATTGTCTTTAGTACAGATCCCTTCCACAGTCGTCACAGCCCGACCATGCATGGAGCAGACGGGGGCAAGACAAGCGTTTACATTGCAATGCGTGGTCTTCATAAGGAATAACAAGTTCCACCCCAGTTTTTCCTTCATTCTACGTCCGTTCACTTCACTTATTCTTAACTTCATATCAAATGAGTATTTCTACTTAATTCCCGACTCTCCATTAAGTACCACTCTGTCCGTTCAATAGCATCCCCTCAATTTTAATGGCGACCCTTGTCATTACTCGAGGAGTACAAATATAAGCATGAGGCAAGAGGGTGAATTATAAGACAAAAGATTAGATCTAACACACTAGATACTAACAATTTATATAGGTCCCACAGAAAATATTTACGAATACAGAGGGAAGAATTTAATAAAGAAAAACCTGTCCAATGTCGAAATTTCTGCTCGAGGGTTGGTCTCCTCTATGAAGAATTACAACTGTAATTTTTAAGTAGTATGATGTGCAAATATTAATACTCCTGTCAATGCATTTTCATTTTTAGAATTGTGATAAAGCACACTTTGCACACATTCATTTATATTCATAATGTGTACATCAATATCTTTATCCTATTTATAATATATGACATAAAGAGATCTAAGTTGATGAGATTTACAAGATATTTAAACATATTTTAGAAGAAACTCATAGTGCAAGAACTAATGTCTTTACCCAAGTACTTGTGAGTGTCTATGGCCAAAGCAATTGTCATTGTCTTCCTCAAATACTTTTACTATTTCAATATAACAACATTGTGAAAGCTTTTGACAATAGTAGCGTGAAAAGGATATTCGATGCGGTCCTTCTGGGCGTTGTAATGCGACACCATGACAGTGCAGGCCCCACAGCCCCCTTCTCCACACCCAAGCTTGCTGCCTGTCAGGCGTACTGAAGGCTGGATAAGGAATAACTTTACATTTTGTACGTGCTCAAGGGAGAGAACACAATGCTAAATGAAGAAGAAATTGAATCCATTTAAATTTGTGGTCAGTAATAAACATAGTTAAAACGAACTATTTGAGTTATACCAGTACAGCATTACCTGTAAGATGTCTCTTACTAACATTTTTTGTTTTACCATTTAAGAAAGAAGAAAAGCCAATCTTTTTTTTTTTCATTTTAAATTTTGCCTGCTTCAAACAGTTTTAATATTGACTGTCTATAATATAATTTTAACACAACATACCCAAAAACCAAACTAGGCGACCGCTTGCTTCTGTATGCCCCGGCAAAACAAAAAACCCAACTACAAACAAAAACAAAACAATTACAAACAAAAACAATAAATATAGAGGAATTATTTTTGCAAGTTTTAAGTATCAAAGTTGATATGTTGACTAACTTTGGTTGAATCTTATTACATTATTTTTATGACTTTCTATATCATGGCTTACACAAGATGGCGTCGTTTGTATTTGCGTCTCGTTGTACTTGGTTGACACAATCCCTCTGCCACAGGGAAATCTGTGTTTGACGGGTTCTTTCTTTTGCACTAATTTCCATAGTAGGGGCTCTTGTATCAATGGTGACGATCCTCTAGCATCTTCATTCTTACGCCCGGGCTAGTACTATAAGAAGAGTATGGATGTCCAGCCACATTCATTTCTCCATTGATCGTTGCCATTGATCGTTGCCTCTTCTACTTTAATTCAGAGTAAGGAACTGGTCAACAAGTCTGAGGTACAAGAGGCTGTAGGGGAGAATGTACCCGAAAGGATTTAGTTTGGAGCTGAATTTTGTCATGGATTTCTAAAGACTACTAAGATGTTCATTCGCTGAAATCGCCTTGTTAGTAAAGCTCTTTTTAAAGAGTCTGGATGGCTTGGTGATAAGAATGCTTTTTCTATTTCTTGGCAGAGTGTTTGTTTCCATTTTCCCAGAGTTCAAACTCCAGTAGATCCAGTGGACAGTTTTACTTTTTCTTAATTGAATCATCTCCCTTTGGTTTGTATCGCATTCCTATTGGCGATTACTAAAACTGTCGATCTACATCCTCGTCGTCATAAGGCACAAAGTATGGGACTTTAATCTAAGCATGCAACTCCAGTTTGACTACGCTCAGCAAAGAAGAAAAGGAACAAATTATCAAAAACAAAACATACGTTTACATGCAAACTGGAAAGGAAAGGGTGGGGGTGGGGGAATTTAACTCAGAACTTTAGTCAGTCTTTTGTAGTTGCTGCTGCCGGTTGTTGTTGTTGTTGTTGTTGTTGTTGTTGTTGTTGTTGAAGTTGTTGTTGTTGATGGTGTTGTTGTCATTGTTGCTGCTGCTGCTGCTGTAGTTTTATGGTTGTTGTTGTCATATTAAACCGATGACTCAGTCAAACTGAGCATCATTGTCAAAGTGCGCGCAAAATTCATACGAGAACTCCACGTTTTAACTATTATGCTTAAAAATGCAGAGCAATTCATTCAAGTCCTTTTAAATATATCAAAACAGCTAGAAATACCCTCAATATGCTGCGACAAGTATGGGGATTGACAGCCCTCACACTCTTCAACAAAACCAGGATGCCTAACACCAATAAAAAGCACGTCTTGCTGTACAAAATATACAACTCAGGGCATGGGCTTTAACAAACACAAATTTCAAAGGAAGAAAAAAGGGCAGATAAAATAATACCAGAAAAAAATTATACAGAGCCCTTGTAAAATCGACCCTTGCGTACAACTGCGGGGCATGGGCCCTTACCCATACAGAATTGAAAAGTTAGATAACTTTCAAAGGAAACAGCTCAGGAAAGTGCTCAACATCTACTACCCAGTGGAAATTTCAAACTCGTCCCTCTTAAAAAGTGTACTGAAATGTCCATTTCCACATTCATAGTTGAAAGCCGCTGGAAATTATTCGGATACATCCTAAGACGACACCATGACCAACCGGCCATCAAATCCATGGAACTGTATTTTACAAAATTTGGCAATCAGTTCAAAGGAACACCATTAACAACACTACTGATAGTACTTTTTAAAGAGCTCTCCTATCTCAGCTCCAACGCATCTCTAAAAACGAAGAATGATTTAAAACACCTAATATCGCTAGCACAGCGCTGGAGATCCATGACAGGAAAGATCATAATTATAATAGCTTGCTGACGCGTCCTCCTCTGACGATTCGGACGCAAAAAGCCTTTAAGTCCAGTAATTCCATCCAAAAAGCTCCAGAAATTCACATACCAATGCCACATAAATATTTCCCCCATCATGTAGCAAGAGACAAACCTTCCCACACTAACAGCTGGCTGCTGTGCGTCCAGGTGAGACAGGACTCAATCGCAATCGAGTCAAAGAAACCGTAATGGCGATGGATTGTCCACACGATACAAAGGTCTGCATCCAACTCCAACGTTACTTAGACCAGGCCAAGCTTTGGACTGGAATACCCCGGGAAAATAGAAGGCCAGTCAACCAAAACACTTGGCACGG
>JBBPCV010589638.1:0-11398 GCA_037974505.1 Plocamopherus tilesii
ACCAACTTCCAAACAGAGAGAATTCAAGAATTCGAAGGCCATTGTGACGTTGATGGTGGATTTAGTCGTTGAAAACTTACTTAACTTTGAAAAATCATTGCTCAGGCCGATCTTGTTATATTTACTTGTAGTAAACGGCTAGTTTCGGTTTCACTTCACCTCTACATCCGGTAATTGGGCTTAATAAGCACAGATAGTATTTTCCTTCCGTAAATGAGCTCTACAAGAGTGAAGTGCTTCCATGGCTTGACCGGCCGCATACGGGCGCAGTGAGAAGCGCGGGGTTCGATTTTACCGGGCGCATACGGGCGCAGAGAGGAGCAATGGGTTAATAGGCAGTCTAGGAAATCAGGGGCTTAATGCCCCTTCAATATTTCATTACATTTAAAGAGCATTTTATTGTGGTTCATCATGACATGGGGCTTATTGCCCCCTGGAGCTTATTACCCCCGTTTACCGGGTAAACAGGGGTAATAAGCCCCTGATTTTTTGCCACTTTCTATTGTTTTTTTTATATTTGAGCATAAAAAGAGCTTTAAGTTTTCATGTTAATGTTTAATGCCATCACATAAGGTATGAAACAGATGTACAAGATGTTGTATAACTGTAATATGGGCATAAATTTAATGAAATGATCATATTTTGACATCACTTACAACGCAAAAATGCACAAAAAACAGGGGCAATAAGCTCCAATGGTCCTCATTGGGAAACTATAGTGGTTGGTGACAAAGGTCACACACCCACTCTATTGTTTCAATGTCTGCATCCCTTGAAATGTCTGTGTATGCCACATGAAACCAATTGTCACAGATGTCACAACACACCCATTGATTTCCTCCCTCCGCAGAACCACACTTATGGCAGGTGTTAGTGTCGTCAGTGATATCTTCAGTTCTTTGTCGCTTTTTCCCCTTTCCTTTTGAGGAGCTAGATGCAGAAGCACTCTTTTTTGTTTGTTCCGCTCTCAGTCTTTCAATACACTTCTCTCCAGTAAGACTTTCACCATAACGGAATCTCATGACTAGGCACTTCAGTGAAAATTTCAAACTTGTTGTATTCAAATTAAACTGATACAACCAAAAAGAGGCTGTGTTCCTGATCAATACACTTTTTAAATTTTTCAGATATCTTAATTAGGTGAGAAGTTATGATTTTTTTTCTGATTAAAATTCCAGCCTTGAAGCCCATGCTTTAAAGACACAGTTTTTGTGACTAAAAGATCGAGCGCCATGATAAAATGTTGCAGATCTTGGCTAATTTTGCACACATTTAGACATATGACACATCAAATCACTCTACAACAACTGTACAATAAGAATATGAATCAAGATTACTGAAAACAACAACCAGTGTCAATTTCTGGACAATTTATTCCGTCACCGCGATAAAAAATGAGTAAAAACGTGGTAGAAACATGACTCCGAAAAATTACGTATTTTCATTTCTAATTAACGGATTTTTACAAATTTTACATCTTTTTCTTCGTTTTAATATAAACTACATTGTGCATCATGTTTAACACAAATCTACACAGAACTGTACATTTCATTCACTAAATTAATTGAAAAAATATGAAGAAAAAAGGGGTGATGAGCCGCTGTAAAAAATCATGAATATAATAAAGTTACATAATTTCACTGTTTATCAACATTTTTTAATAATTCAAACAGCAATTTCTTTGTCTTGACAAATCCTTCATTGTAAGTAAGTTAAAAAACAGGCTATACACAGAAATAAACATTTCATTACATGGGGTAGAAGGACACAGAAAGCGGCTGCAATTAACATTTATACCAAAATATTTCACAAAAGTATTTCATCATAACCGAATTATAATAATATGCTACACAACTACTTCTGTGTCTTAAAATAAAATATTCTCTATCTTTCACCAGGTAAAAAGTCATTAAGCAGCATTATTATTCATAAAGTTCATTAAATCAGTGATAGTGATACAACATAAAATTTTAAAACATGTAACCTAAGTAAAAATGAATGTATTAAAGAAAAACAACATTACCCAGAATGGCATCAGCATAAAGTTGACTCGCAGAAATGATAAAATCTGAGGAACAAGATTCGGTTTCATCCATGCCCCAGTACGATAGTTCCAACTGGAATTTTGGCAATGATTGCATAATTCTTGAAAATCTATCGTGACCATCAATAGTATGAATGATTAAAGTACCTAGCACAAAATCAGGGTCGTTGATATATTGCTGGAGCCTATCTTTTAGGCAGTTTTGTATTGACAAATTGTTAGAAGTGCCATCCTTGAAACATTTATTAATTTCTCTGACATATGAAGATTTTTTTGATTTGTGTCGTTGGATGGCAACCTCTTTACGTCTTGCTGATAATTCACCAAGAAGACCTTTCTGTTCAGCAAATTTTTTCACCCTCTCTTCTCTTGCCTCACTAACAACAAATCGTACAAGGGTTTCTCTCTCCTGTCGATCTTTTTTGTCCAGCCATTCAAGTGTTTTATTCAGCTTACCCCTCACCTTACCAGCCAAAAAACCTATAGTAGCATTTGGTGCTCTTCGCCACATCTTGTCTAAGCAGCCAAGAGCTCTTTCTGCCGCCATAGTGAGTAGGAGCACTTGCACACTTCTGTAACATTTCTGCTGACGGCTGCACAAAGTCACCAGTGATGAACTCACCCAACTGCCTTTCCAAGACAATAAGAGAAGCCTGGAGGATTGTCCTTAGAGCTTCTTCTTGCATCGACTCCTCATCACATTCATAATTTACTAAGGCTGACAACACATCATCTTTCTGTGGATTCAATGGTGTCCCAAATACATCCTCAGAGGGTAGAAGTATTCCACCTGTCGCAATCCACGTATGCATTTTGCTAATACACTGCCGAATCAAGGGCCCCTGGAAAATAAAAAGAAGAAAGAAAACGGCAAGCAAATTAACATGAGAATTAATTCAGTTAACCCATGATCGAAGGCCTGGTAGAAAAAGATGAATAGAATTTTATGAAAAGGCAATGAATCAAAAAATAAAAAACAACCACACCAGATGGGTTACTGTCAGACACTATCATTATCATGGAGTTAAAATTCTGGACACAAAAGATCATTAGTTAATTTCAATGACATAATCAATAATACTCTGGAAACAGGTAATGGTCTCATTAAATTATTACGCATTATTATTATTATTATTATCAATAATATCCAAAACACTTATTCTGACTTGAATTTGAATGACACCATCACGAGCTTACCATTTCAAGGTTTGACATGTGAGAGGAATAAAATCTGGTCATCCATGGTCCACTCAGGATCTTTCCAAAAATTCCAAGAGCCCAAACTTGAGCCATAATTTTTTGTCATTCTTCAGGTCTTTCAGGATGTTTGTTTGGATAAGATTGGCTGCGAAAGGAAGAAAAACATAAGAATGAGAAAGACCATCTTAACATTTTAAATTCTCTGAAACAAGATTATAAGTGAAGAGTGCATTAATCAGATAATCAATAAAATGTAGTAGACTTTAAAATATTTTGGTAGAAATGCTCTTCTTCTATCTCCAATTTGTTATAAGTTCAGAATAATCAGGGTTATAAACACTGCTTCGGTCAATAGCTTTATAATATAACTCACCTGCTGTGCGCTGCTTCTCAATAAATGTTATCAGTTTAGCTTGGTGGTTTACTACAATTCCAGCAAGGTGGAATAGAACATGTATCCTATTTCCCACATAGCGGACAAAGGTGCCAACAGCGAGGTCATTCTCGCGGAGGAAGTTCTTGAATCCAAGGGGGTCACCTGTTCCATCTTTAAACCTGAAATTGAAACGAATCATAATCAAAAATCATTCGAAAAACAGTATCAAAGACACATTTTGGTGAAGAACATGGTTAAATATTGAAATATATATCACAATTTTTTAATGTTAAAATATACTAATATATATTATAATAATTGTACTAAGATAAATTTTCAGAACATCTAAATCTTGTTACACTATCTTTACTCAAAATTTACTGTACTTTTACAGAGATCCACATACAAGTAATTTGACTTTAATTAACTTTCTTGTGTAGTATACTTACCATATACCTATACTCTCATTAAGTTGTGGATGGGCCGAGCTGCGGAAAAATTAAAATTATCCTCTCATCAATTTGATTATTAAAAATTCTTACCTCAAAATTGATATGGCGTTGATAAGGTTTGTGGCAGTCCCATCAGAGCCATAGCAGTGACCATGTATTATATTCTGTCGATCCAGTCCACCAAGGCTGCTTCTGACGTTCCTCGCAATACTATCGAGCGGATGGATATTGCAGTTGAGTTGCACAAGCTGCGAATCAAACTCATCCCTCAACTGCCTTGTAACACATCCGTTGACTGCTGCACGATCTGTGAGGGTTGATGAAACTGATGCCTTCATTTTTTGGAACACCTCGTCATGAGGAACACCCTTAAGCCTAGAAAATACGGCAGCAGCTTCCGACAAAGCAGTCACAATGTGACACACATAGTCTGCAGTCTTTCCACCAGGAAGGTGGCTGATGTCTAGAGTGAGGCACTTGTCTTTGTTGGATGTGAGGTGTACCTCATTGATGTGTGCCCCGTCGAGTGTTGTGGCATCCCAGGACAAGCAGATGTGGTGCTCTGTCATCATAAATTCTGCCACCATGATAGACGACAACACGCCGAGTTCATATGCCATCTGTGCACATGTAGTTTGGCAAGGCACACTATCCATATGCATGCCTAGTAGGATGCCCATAAAATCTTGGAGAAGTGCACCACAGTGTTTGATGGGTACATCATAAATTAGTGCCTGATAAACACATCTCCTGATATCAAAATTATAAATTTTGCCTTGTTTCGTAGGCCTGCTACATTCATTACTATTTTCAGAGTCATCCTCTAGTAACGATTTTAAAACATCTACTTGCTTTTCTGCTGCTTTCAAAAAAGTTTGTTTGCTTTTCAGTTCTTTCTTTACAGTCTCTATTTCATGGTTTAGTCTGAAAACATCTTGCTTCAATTTTTGATTCTCCCTCGTCAGTTCATCTAGTTCATTATAATTTTTTCTTATCTTCTTCTGAAGCAACCTTGCACTGATGTTACATTTCCGAATGGTCTTCCTCAATCTTTGAATTTGATCATCCTGGCGCTTTACTTTCTGTTTTGTTTCTCTTATCTTATAAGTTTGCTTTAGTTTTTTTTATAACAATCTTATTTGATATATCTTACTTTTTTCCGCACTTAATGTCTGCCGTAAAGAAAAATTTATTTTTTTAGCTGATGGGCACTTAACACAGTCACTCCTTGTCTTCACTGGAGTGACCACAAGTTCACCAGGCCTAGTGCCATTAGAAGTCTTTTCAGAATGTCTTTGCTCTGAACTGATTTCTGATGGCTGCGCCTGAGAGTTTGTTTGTGTTTTATTGGAAACCTAAATTCCTCATTTAAATATGTAATGATATTTTCTCTGTTTTTGTCTATGTATTTAGTCAATTGTTTGTGGGTGTCTGCTACCACACGTACTTTGTGAATAACACTTGAAATATTTATTGAAGTGTCTTTACAAAAAGTGTTGCACAGTCTTTCTGCCACCGCAGTATATTGGATGGACTTAGTTTTTCCTTTGCGAACAGTGTTTTCCGCGACGACACACAAAACAGTTCCATTATAACATACTGTACTCTTCCCTAAACCATGTATTAGTTCACGGATTTCATCCATCGTGGTTCTACTTTTGTGGCATTTATTAATGAAGTGAATCCAGTTCCTTTAACTTGAATATTGACCTGGGAAGAAAAACGTTGGAAAAGTTTGAAGAGCAGAAGAAATATTTAGTAAGGCTTATTTAGGTACAAATCCTAATTATACATCTAGATTCTAGGCCTACTGTGTGCCTCACTACTAAACTCATTCAAGCTCAAACAACCCTTAGGATTATGATGCCACTCTGTTGACTAGATTCTAGATCTAGATCTGTAAGTATTGTAAGTACTCGATTGGCATTCTGAATATTATCTTTCAATTTATCTAGAATCTAGAAACTGATTAACTAATAAGTATTAAGAGATAGATCTAGATCTAGATAAGAGTCTAGAGTAGATCTAAAGTTTAATAAGTAAGCTATCACTGGATTGACTCATAGCCATAGGTGTGTGGATAATTGCATGTGGTACACTGAAGTTTTAACTTGGTTTCACTGCAATAGTCGTATCCACGATCAACAACAACAAGGCAGCCATTGCTGTTGGAGTCGGGAGCGACCGTTGTTCTACTCCAAATGTTTTTTAACCAGTAACATTCAGCCAGTTAGATCTAAAATAGATTCAGAACATACTACTCACAACAAAACCTTTATTTTTAATCCAAACAACACTATTTATGATAAATGTAATATATTTCAAACAAAATAGCAATAATTACATAGAGCTATAACAACCTACAATAAGCCGCATTAAGCGATCCCTGGGGAGGAAAGGAATGCGTGACGTCACGGCGCTTCAGCCCGAGCTGAGAGCCGTGTCGAAATTAGGTTATGGAAAGGTCTGAAAATATGGGTCACTTTGGAGAATGAAAACTCGCTTTGGAAGATATTAAAACAGATGCCATTTAGTTTTTATTTAACATAATGATGATAACTTTGACCAAGCAAAATTTAGAACCCGCAAGACCAGTGGATTTTTTTTTATGGCTATCTGAAACTTACCTTATTTTCAACAGCGATTCTCGCTTCAACCGTCAGCCTGTCGTTGTAGTAGAAGACGCCATTGGAAACTACATTCACTTCCGATTAAAAATGTGTATCGGAAGTGACATTTTATTAGAAAAACGAAACAATATAGCCGCTTGAAAAGGGTCACCATTTTACGAAATGCGTTTCTCGGTCACAAAGTGGCATGGAGCTGTTGGCGGCCGATTCTCGCTGTAGCGCTTAGCGTTCACTGAAGTGCCTATCATGACCCGTGCAGATCTTCCCTTACCAGAAGGCTGCAAAATGGGGCTGCAACTGCTTCAAAAAAAAAATAATCTTTGATAGATGAACCGCTGCTAGATGTTGAAAGTGAAGGAGAGGGCAAAGGTGATGCTTGTACGGATGAAGGCACCATGGGTGTTGATGAGGATGATGTCTCTGTAGATGTAGGTACTTGGAGCGACTGGGTATTGTATAGAAGTGTGGGCACCAACGTGGAGGACGATGATTATGCAGACTGAAGTGGCGATGCGGAAGATATCGTCAATGATTTTGCATGGGCAGAAGGCAGTGTTGTTTCCATGGAACTGTCAGCAGCTGGTGAAGAAGCTTTTAGAGATGCTGTATGGAGTTGTTGTGGAGGCTGATTAAATGCTGTGTCGACAGCATCCTTGTTTAGGGGGGAAATCCGTGTTCCTCGGAAATCAGCCTTTACCTGATCAGCAGTGAATGAGACTCTGTAAAGTTCTTTCAGCATCCCAGGAAAGTGTTTTTAGACACAGGCCCAGTGTTTGGTCGTGCATATTTAATCAGGAGGCCTTGCCACTTGCTTTTTAATGGTTGGAAGACTTATGTTTCGAGGGGTTGTAAGACTTATGTTTCGAGGGGTTGTAAGAGGTGGGCGAGGTGAGATGGCAAATGCAGAAGGATGACATTGTTTTTCTTTGCTTCCTCAACCAGAGGCAAGGTCACATGAGAAGCCTTGCCAATTCTTTGGTGTTTCTTAGGAAAATGGTTCTGAACTAGTCAAGAAACTGGGGCCCTTCCATCCAGCCCTTTTCGCTGGTTGTGAAGGCTGTACCTTCAGGTCCACCTTGAGTCCAATCCATGTATAAATTTTTCCTTTTGTACACTACATACGGAGGCAAAATTTGTCCTGGAGTAGACACGGCACAATTGACAGTTACTTGTTCTCCTCCACTCCCTCCAATACACTGGTTGACCCGATTGGCATCTCTGTGTGCCAGAACCACTTGAGACTTTGGATCTGTAACAAATCCAGATTCATCACATTTGAAAATCTGACCTGGTAAGCCCTTGACACCTGCACTGTCTAAGTTAGATTCTAACACAGGAAACCACTTTTTAATGACATCTGGATCTTCTGCTGCTGCCCTGGAGTTGCTTAGATGTTCAGTTTTTCGTGGGACAATTTGTGGATGACGCTTGAGAAATCCCTCCAACCGTTCTCTGCCAGGACGGTCTTCAACAAATGGATTTTCTAACTCGTTTGCAGTCACAAACTCTTGAACAATGTCTTTGGCCTCTTCTTTTCCAAAGCTCCATCCCCAGTCTGCTAGAATAAGCAAACACTCTGCCAGCTCTTGCTTTACAGACGCAGAAAGAATGGTGCTTCTACCCGCATGAGCGTTGATAGGAATCTCGTCACAGACTCTACTTAAGAGGGACTTCTTGTCCACTTGTCCACTTTGTAGTGTTTTGCCACTTGGTAGGCCGACATCTGTTTATCCATTGCTGAATTGTATGCATCTAACATTGCCAGGCTTGTAACATAGGACTTCCTCCCACCTTCTTTTTTCTTGTACGTGCGGACCATTCTGCAAAAGAGGGGGCAATAGGCTCCATTAGAAATTAAATTACAAGAAAACATTAGGTTGCAATTTCAAACAGTTTTTCATGACTGAGATGCCAAAGGAATAGGTCTTCTTGATGTTCATCTACTAAAATCCTTAAATGCAACTGACAAAATCACAAGAGACAGATGTTTAAGTGCTTGATTAAGGGAGCGGGGGCATAAAGCCCCACCATTGATGTTTGATATAATTATGCTATAATATGATAAAAAGCATACCTGCAGCTTCATAAATTCTAATGAAACAGCCTTTAACATAATTCTCAACATAAATAAGCATTTAACCATAAGAGCAATATGACTAGCAAATATCATATTAAGAATGGGTGGTAATCTTTTTACATATCAATATCACTATAACCCTCAACTTGTCTGTCCCTCTCCAAAACCTCATCAAGTGACATGCTATCATCACTTTCCACAGCCATCTCTGTGCTATCTTCCGTTTCTGACAATACAATCTCTTTTCTTTTTCGTGATTTTGCCTTTTCTTTTTTTTCCTCCTCCAAAATCTTACGCTTTTTCCTCTTCTCCTCCGCTTTTTCCTCTTCTCCTCCGCTGCCTTTGCTTTTTTCTCTTCCTGTTCTTTCTTTTTTATTTCTTGTTGCTTTTTTCTTTCTTCTTTTCTTTTTCTTACCATTTTCTTCCTCTCTTTTGCTTTTTCCTTCTTCTCTTTCACTTCCCTCTTCCCACGTTCTTTCCTCTCCTCTTCCTCTTTCTCCATGGCCTGTTTTTGTAGGATCTTATCTCTAAAATCTTTGCCGTCGATGAGGTCAGGCATCTTGTCATATTTGCGCGCCTTCTGTCCTCTTTTCAATGCTGGGATTTCCAAAGGATCCTGTGTATGACTCTGGCTGCGATGTCGTCCACAGTCGTGTAGAAGGGTCTTCCAAGCATCGAAAGTCTCGTCAACACCCACCAGATCGTATCCTTCATCTGCCCTTTTGTTCTCTCCTTTCCTTTTTAGAAGGTGTGGATTAAAAGGTCACGGAGGGAGGCTGGCACAGTGGATGGAGTTGGTGCCAAGGATGTTGATGGATGTTGGGACATGGATGGTGTTGCTTGAGCTTGGAGTATTATAGTATGGGTCATTGGTGGCTGAGGTGGAGTGATTAAATGCATTGAGGATTTTGCTTGCAGGGGCAGGGTAGGAGCAGGGGTCATGGGTGGCTGAGGTGGAATGATTAAATATGTTGAGGATGTTGCTTGCAGGGGCAGGGTAGGAGCAGGGATTATGAGTGGCTGAGGTATGGGTTGACAGGGCATTGCTGATGACACAATCTTGGATTTGTCTATGGCTTCATAGTCCAGCAGAAATAAGCCACATTTCCTGAAGGCTTGATAGCAGACTGTTTTGTTGGCAGTGGCCCTTTCATAAGCCTCCTTGAATGACAGTGCAAAAGATCTTTTAGTCAGAACTTCGCATTCTGCTTTGTGGCAGATGACCTCTCGCCAACTTGCCTTCATCAGAGAAAAAATTCCAACGTCCATTGGCTGGATGTGGGATGCATGCGCTAATAATGCATTAAATATTATACTATTTTCGGCACACAGTTGGCTGGCTCTGAGAGACTGATGGGACTTGTGGCCTTCAACTAGAAGTAAAATTGGCTTCTATTTCTCCATGGTTTGGGGAATAAATACTTTCTCTAGCCAGTCTGCAAACAGGTCCGAGTTGATCCATCCTTTGGGGGATTTGGTTAAAAGGCACTCCTCAAAGACATGTTGTATTTTCTCTGGACTAGTGCCATCTAATCAATTTCAACAGTCATCCCAGTCCCTCCAATTCTCATCAGGATTGTGATAAAGTATTCTACATAATGTAAAATAGGGTTGCAGATATATGTATGGACAGAATGGTTTTTTTTTTCCTTTCGTTTGCTTAAAAGAAAAAAGAAAAGAAATAAGAAACAACATACAAACCCTGAAAAATTTTTTCAATGATGCCACATTTTTCTTACAGCTGCACTCCCCACACTCACACAAACATCTTTTTTTTTCCCCTTTTTCTTTGTTGTTCAGACATAATGTGGGGATATTGTTTGATGTTAGCCTCTCACTTTCTCACATACACACACAGACACACACTACACATTATTTAGTTTGTATTGTATAGGTTTGTTTCAGGGTTTCTTACTGTATTTTCATGATTTTTATTACTTTGACTTTAATTTTGGTTTGTTGTTTTTTATTTTATCCTTGTTTTTGTTGTTAATTTGTTTTTTTTCCTGCATACGTTTACCACTTATATCGCTTTCACATTTGCCCTGCATGGAGGCCACAATCTATTTCGGCTACTTCATTTTAGAAAGAGGCGAGTTGTGAGCTCTTCCAGTCAGGTGATTGAATATTTTACTGTGGATGTGAGAAATATTCTGCCAGAGATTTATTCATGATCACAATCTATCTCTTAACGCATATCAAGCGAGTTGTGAAACTTCCAGTCAAATTGCCATGTAGTCTCTGGTTTTATCTTTATCTTTATATTTCTTTTTTAAAGATTTATCCCTGATGGATTAATCAAATCATTCTGATGAAAGTTTTTAGCGCAACAAATTCAGTACTTGAAAATATGGTAACTGTTTAAAAAGTATTTTATGTGAGTGGTTTGAGAATTGAGAACAAGAGTGTATGTCTGTTTATCCTAAATGTCCATACACCTTAGGCTCTCAATGTTTGTCAGAATTTGTAATCATAGGTTAGGTATAGATCAAGCTGTTCTTGTCTTCTTTTTAGTTGTTTTTTTTTTGTTTTTTTTTTTGTCGTTTTTTTTTTTTTTTTTGGTTTTTTTTTTTTTTTTTTTTTTTTTTTTTTTTTTTTTTTTTTTTTTTTTTTTTTTTT